>VMDO01007371.1:0-47500 GCA_007922755.1 Pedetes capensis
TAATGTATTGTACATGGGAGACATCTCAAAGCAGATTACATTAACTTTGTATAAGTGTTGTGAATTGCTTAGAGATATGCCTTTGGGCTCTCTTCAATTTCCTCATTCTCTACTAATGATATAATTTTTATCTTAGATTTCTCATGATGCTGACATCCTTATCTATCCTATATATTTTTCATTTTGTACTTCCTCTCTTGTGTAACTCTACTCTGGGAACCATAGGCAGTTAATTTTATCAGTGGTTATTAAGCCATTTATGTTCCATAGAAGGGTTTTAGCTCTCATGGTTTTATTTATTTATTTATTTAACTATGATTAAACCCAACAGACATAGGGAAAATATTTTATGATTTGTTTTATATAATGGCTAAAGAGAAATTTTGCCTGTAGCCATACCACTGTGGTGTCCAGTCCATTCAGATCTCGGAAGTTAAGAGGAGTCAGACCTGGTTAGTACTTGAATGGGAGACCACCTGGGAAAACCAGGTGCTGTAGGCTTGGGAGAAGGACCCAGCAACCCAGTCCCAAAAAACAATCAACCATTGAAAACCCTATGAAGAGCAGAGAAGCAGGACAATAGTGTTTCATCTGTTGTACATAGGGTCTTTATGTCAGACACTGACTACACAGCACCTAACAACAACAACAGTAATAACAAGAAATTGTGGAATGGTTTGACATCTTGTGTCACAAAGTATGGTCCTTGAGCCAACATCAGTGTCACCTGGAGCTTGTTAGAAATGGAGGCATTTCTCAGGTCTCATGCCCTTCCTAGATATGCTAAATCAGAATTTACATTCTCACAAGATCTCCAGGTGATTCCTATGGATATTTAAATTTGAGAAGCACTAATTTAAAAAACAATTTAATGGCAGCTCTATGTACACGTATGATGACTCTCAGTGCCTACCATGGACTAGACGCTATGTTTGTTTTGATGCATCATACAGTTCTAATCACCCCAACTACTCTGAAGGTGGTATTTCTATTTTATAGATGAGAAACTGAGACTTAGATGTTAACTTCCCCAGCATCATTCTTAAAATCGGTAGCACTTATCTTGGACCCCAGTGCTATCTGCCTTGAAGACTTTTTTCCAGATTCTATATTACAAATGTTCTCTGCCTGTGTGTGTCCTAACTCATTACCATTCTGAAGTACACAGGCTAGATTTTACTTTTCACGTCCTCAACAGTTCCCAATCACTGACTGATGGGAGTCAGTGTCTAGATGTCCTGGCTCCATGAGACCTTAGGTAAGATAATGTGTGCTGTCTTAGCTGTAGCTCAGTTTCCTGCAACATTAATCTCTGATTGACCACTGTTATAATGCACCTTTGACTGATCCCTTCCTTCCCATACCTCCCTGCACCTCTCAATAAACCATAATTAAATCTTTATGTCAGTCTCTGCATTTAGGGGAATCCACATTTAGATAGCAGAAAAGTAAGGGGGGTTCCTATGAGAGATTCCTCATAATTACAACAAAATAAAACACCAAGAAGTGAACCATCAATCTCTCTCATATACGTATAGCAAACATAACACGATAGGAATACAGATCTTTTTATGAGACTGGCAGCTGACAGATGAGATTCTGTGACACTTATTAAAACTAAGTGTCTTAGGGGAATCCAAGGAAAAGATTGAATTGATTTCTTTCCTGGTAGAAAGAACGAACATAGGATTTTTGTACATCTATAGGAGTCTGTCATACATTAGAATCTCTAATCTTTGTTGTTGTTAGGTCAGAGTCAGAGTCAAGTCAGAGTCTGACTCATAGAGACCCTATGTACAACAGGCAAAACACTATCGTTGGTGTTTCTCTGATATTCATAGGGTTTTCAATGGCTGATTGTTTTTTGGGATTGGGTTGCTGTGTTCTTCTCTCAAGCCTACAGTATCTGGTGTTCCCAGGTGGTCTCCCATCTAAGTACTAACCAGCCCCAACCCTGCTTAGCTTCCGAGATCTGACGGGATCTTATGCCACAGTGGTACGGCTGCAGGCAAAGTGGTCTGCTCCCCTGCCTGGGCTGGGAATCAAAGCCTGGCCTCCCGTGTGGCAGGTGAGAATTCTAGCACTGACCCACTCATGCACTCTCTAATCTTTAGGGATCAATAAACTAAATCTCATGTCTTTTATTTACAACTGTTCTCTGTGAGAGGAACAAACAAGTGTATTTGGGACATATATATTTTCGATCCCTCAAGTTGTCATGCATAAAAGTTAGAGAAACTTCATTGTGCAGACTGAATACCTGTCCTGACTGTGGCATAAATAAAGGCTTTAAATATGCTGAGTTTGTTCTTAGGACCAGCTTTAGGGGCCTATGTCAGAAGGGCCCCTCACTTGGTTTAGTGCTCTTAATTGTGAACAAGGCACCACACATTTTCATTTCACCCCAGGTCCTCAAAATTTGTAGCCAGTTCTGTTTGTACTAATTAAAAATCGTTTGAAATTTGGATTATTGTGATACAAACAGGAGACGTTAAAAGAATTATAAAAGATGAAAAAGAATGTCTTTTAGGAAAACTAGATTCAACAAGTTAGCCTTTGTACAGGCTTCTGAGAGTTGCCTTTAAAGACTGACTGCAGAGAGAGCAGGAAGAAAGCAGCAGCCCATGGGTGATCCGCAGTGTATCCAATCTCACACCTGCACAGGAACAGGTACTATTGCTTACACAATGGGTTTGACTTTGAGCCAACAAGGACTGTTCAGGTAAAGTAGGCAATTGGAAGCTAAAAGTACAAGACACATAAGATAGTTCTGCATCAGACAAGCAAACAGACCGTGTGTATCTAGCATTTACGAAACATTTACTCTCTGTCCTGCTCTTTTATAAAGGTCTCATAATTATTTCGTTGAATCTCACATGTAAGGAAAGTGTTATTATTGTCCTTATATCACCAGTAATTCTTTAGCCATAGCAATGTGGCATCCAATTCCATCAGATCTCAGAAGCTAAGCAAGGTAGAGCCTGATTAGTACTTGGATGGGAGACCACCTGGGATCATCAGGTGCTGTAGGCTTGGGAGACAGACCCAGCAACCCACTCCCAAAAATCAATCTGCCATTGAAAACACTATGAATAGCAGAGAAGCACTGATAATAGTGTTTCGCCTGTTATACATAGGGTTGTTATGAGTCAGACACTGACTCAGGGGTACCTAACAACAACAACAACAATCACCAGTAAGGAAATCTGGGACAAAATGAGACAAATTGTCCAGGGCTGTGCCCCTAGTAAGTGCTGAAGGCTGGATTTGAATCCTGGTAGTCATGCTGCAGGCTGGGATTTAGCTCAGTTGGTAGAGTGCTGCTCTGCAGTCTCTGAGGTCCTGAGTTCAATTCCCAGCACCGCAAAATGGGAGAAGGACTTGGCAATCCACTCCCAAGGCAATCCTGAAACAGCCATTGAAAACCCTATGAGAGTCGCTATGAGTTAGACTCGACTCAATGGCACCTAACAACAACAACAAGTCAGGCTGCAGTGCCCAAACTTAATTACAGCATTGAGCTCCCCTGCCATGTGAAAGAGCTTTGTGCTCTAAGGGGGACAGTGAGGCAGCCACTGCCTGGAAAGGACCCCCCCAGTGGAGAAGTGAGAGTGGAAAGGCGGCGTCCCTGTGGTGCAATCTTTTGTAGAGGAAAGTTCCCCATTCCTCAGATGTGGGGGTTAGGGTGGGGGCAGTAGAACATAAACATCCACAGACCTTGGGGAGCACACACGGGGTTTTCCTAGCCACATCTTGCTTCACAAGCACATTTACCAAGGAGTTTCACCAGGCTGTCAGGTTGTCAGGAGTCTAAACTGTTATACTGTGTCTGGGTGACTCACATGCTTTCCAGGGTGAGTGGGGAAGGGAATGGAGGGGCTCAGGCTCCTGCTGCTCCAACCTGCACAGCTTCACTTTCACCGGCTTTGTTCCAAATACGGGCAAGAATTTATTTGCAAAAAGAAGAAGAGGTTCTGCAGCTAAAAATGCTTGTTTAACAAACATTGCTGTGGGCTGTCACTTCAAGTCAACAAAAAGAACATGAATTAGTAGTAAGTGACACATACTCCTTCCTCTCTCGCCTTCCCCAGACACGACTCACATTCAACCTGCTTTGACTTTCCTTTCATACAGGAGTCAGAATTAATTGCATCCAGCAATTATTTGAATATCTGTTAAAGTATGTAACCTAGTGGAAATTGCTGTCAAAGGACATACAATCTAGAAGGTTGTTGTTGTTAGGTGCCATGGTCTGACTCATAGAGACCCTGTGTACAACAGACAGACACTATTGTTATTTTTGATAGGTGCCATGGAGTTAGTGTCCAACTCATAGTGACCCTACATACAATAGGTGAAACACTATTGTTAGTGCTTCTCTGCTATTCATAGGGTTTTCAATGGCTGATTGTTTTTTGGAAGTGGGTTGCCAGGTCCTTCTCCCAAGCCTACAGCACCTGGTGTTCCCAAGTGGTCTCCCATCCAAGTACTAACCAGGCCTGACCCTACTTAGCTTCCAAGATCTGAAGGGATCAGACACCACAGTGCTATGGCTGCAGGCTATCTAGAAGGTAAGAGCACTTAATTAAATATTTGTACATGTCATGACAATTGTCACTTTCTACATTGTGTTGCAAAGGTAGAAGAAAGTATAGGCCACTACAGAACCTGAGAAAACTTGTTGACAGAATTCAGCCAGGCTTGACCTTAAAGAAACTGCAACCAACTTGTTGGTTTTAGGCGCTATGGAGTTGGTATCTGACTCATAGTGACCCTGCCTACAACAAGCGAAATGCTATTGTCTGTGTTTCTCTGCTATTCATAGAGTTTTCAATGACAGATTGATTTTTGGGAGTGGGTTGCCAGGTCCTTCTCCCAAGCCTATGGTATCTTCTGTTCCCAGTGGTCTCCTATACAAATGCTAACCAGGCCCCATCTTACTTAGCTTCTGAGATCTGATGAGATTGGATGCCACGGTACTATAGCTGCAGCCAAAATTGTTGTTAGATGCTGTGGAGTGGGCATCAGACTGATAGTGGCCCTATCTACAGCAGGAGAAACACTATTGTTAATGCTGCTCTGCTGTTCCTAGGGTTTTCAATGGCTGATTGTTTTTTGGAACAGGGCTGTCATGTCCTTCTTCCAAGCCTACAGCACCTGGTGTTCCCCAGCAGTCTTCTATCCAAGGACAAACCAGGCCCAACTCTGCTTAGCTTCTGAGATCTGATGGGATCGGACACCGCAGTGGTACAGGTGTAGGCATTTTGCAGCCCACTAGGTGAATATGTAGTTAGTGTCCAAGAAAAGATGAAACAATTTCTACATAGAAGGGCAAGTAACATAAACAAATTCTACAAACCAGGAAAAGACTTCTTTGAGCATAGGAATTTGGTTTTTCAATATTTCTCTGGAGAACTCTCTTACTACATATATTCTTTGACATCAGAACCTATATATCAAATTTCAGACTCTCCATCTATGAGTCAAATGGACATCTGTAAAATTCAGCTCATGTTTGATGAGAGCACATCTTATTATATATATATGTGCAATTCTAATGGAAAAATGGGTCAGCAACCAGTGTTTGTGGAGAGTCAAATGTGAATGACCAAGGAGACAACCTAATATATACTACAAAATATATATTCAAAATTTTCTAAAACACTCAGGGCTAGAAATGTGTGTCCCCCAACTCTTGCTTACCTTTCCATTCAGAGTTTAAAAGAGTGCACTATACCTGTTATGAAAGTATATCATTGCTCCACCTTTCAGATCATATGAATTATAGACCAAGTTCAAGTTAAGACATGTCAGCTCTGCAGTTATTGCTATGTTTTTAATTCTTGGGTCATACATTTCTATTTTTCTTTCTTTAAAAATTTATTGTGATAAAATTTAAATAATATAAAATTTACTATCATACCTTGTTCTAAATCAAAGAAAATTAGTTCTTAGAATGAGAAATGTGAAAATTAAGAAACTTGACCATTGTTTTTCAATCTGTAGCTTTCATTTCTCCCATTAGGTCATAAAATGCTGGGATACTTCAAAGCTTCATATCCCTCCATCTCCCAGTTTTATAATATGTTTTCTTGCCTCCATTTTTCCTAAATTACCCTCTTACATAGCAAAGAGTAAAAATTAACAACTAATCACCTATAAACTCACAAACACAACCTTAAGAATGGCTTTAGATATTCAACCAGTTGTACCTGTTGAGTTAGGTTACAAATTATGTTATTTTGGAATTCTGCAACATGTTCCTCCTATGTTTTGAAGCTGTCCCTCCAAAACTCATGTTTTGGAAACTAAACCCTCAAATAAATATGTTAATGGTACTTGGAGAAGGGGCTTTAAGAAAGCAATTAGGATGAGATGAGGCCATGAGGGTGGGACCCCATGATACCATTAGTGGCCTTGTATCAAGAAGAGAGATCCCAGTGAGCACACTTGCTCACTCACCATGTGTGATCCTCTGCCATATTTATGATGCAGCAAGAAGGCCTTCGCCAGATGCCAAGTAAATGCTTGTGTCATATGCTTAAACTTCCCAGCCTCCAGAACAGTAATGAACAAGTTTATTTTCTTCACAAATTACCCAGTGTCATATATTCAGTTATAACAACAGAAAATAGACAAAGACAGTCCAGATTAAGAATAGTAACCCTTCCTCCCACAAATAGTTTTCGTGCTTTATAATCCATTCAGAAACTCTTCACAAAGTGGAGAGATGTTTTCTTCTCTTTTCACAACAGTGAAAGCATCAGGAGTTGTGAATCTGCTGTGTCTAAGCAGCACTTCCATCACTCAAGCAGTGGCAAAATAACCTGCAGGGATGATGTCCAGGGAAGAAGCTTCAGGACTAATAATCTTTAGAGGCTTGACTCAGATGACCAATCCTGGCCAGTGACACAATAGGCCCTTAGGTGCTCAGTGTTTTCCACAGAAGAGAGAAGTCTTCCTCACCTGCAGGATCTGGGGTATCCATGAGGCAGGGGAACACACTGGGTTGGGAATCAGCTCTGAGTTCTAGTTAATGGCAGGCTACACAGCTTTAGTAAAGTCCTTCACATCTGCTACAGCATTCACTTGGTATTTCCTTCTGTCTTCTACTCTCCTTGATGTTGAGACAACCTGGCTTTTCCTTTCACTTAGTTCAAAAGCTTTCTAAATTCTCCATATTCTCATTTCTTTATCTAAAAAAGTATCCACTAAGTGAAAGAAGCCTTGTACAAAAGACTACATATTATGATTCTATTTAAATGAAATGTCCAAAATAGGAAATCTATAAACAAAAAGTAGATTAGTGGTACTTATGGTTGGGGGAGTTGGGAATATGTAGTGAGAGCTAAAGGGGCCCAGAGTTCTTCTTAAGGTGAGGAAAATGTTTTTAAATTATGGAGGGAATACTCCCAAGCTCATTCTAGAAAGCCAGTATCACTCTGATACCAAAGCCAGATAAGGACACAACAAAGAAAGGAAATTATAGACTAATTTCTCTGATGAACATAGCTATGAAAATCCTCAATAAAATACCAGCCAACCAAATACATAAAAAACATCATACATCATGACCAAGTGGGTTTCATTCCACAGATGCAAGGCTGGTTTCACATATGCAAATTGGGAAAAACTGAAAGCATTTCCTCTAAAATGAGGAACAAGACAGCTCTCTCCACTTTCATTCAATATAGTGATTGAAGTCCTAGCCACAGCAATAAGGCAAGGATAAGAAATAAAAGGGATACTAATAGGGAACAAAGAAGCCAAATTATCCCTATTTACATACATCTTCTTTACATACATACTTAAAGAATCCTAAAGATGCCCTCAGAAAGCTCTCAAATCTAATAAGTACTTTCAGCAAAGTAGCAGAATACAAAATCAATATTAAAAAATCAGTAATATTTCTTTTCTTTTCTTTTCTTTCTTTCTTTTTTTTTTTTTTTTTTTTTTTTTTTTTTTTTTTTTTTTTTTTTTTTTTTTTTTTTTTTTTTTTTTTTTTGTGGTACTAAGGGTTGAATCCAGGGCCTCACACTTGCATGCTTTCGAAGTGCTGTACCACTGAGCTGCACCCTCAGCCCATTTTTTTTAACTTTTTGAGACAGAGTCTTGTTAAATTACACAGATTATCTCTGGTCTTGAACTTTCAATCCTCCTGCCTCCGCCTCCTGAGTCGCTGGGATTACAGGAGTGTGCCACCACGCCCACCCAGCAAATAGCATTTCTATATAACAACAATGAAGAAGAAGAGGAAGAAATCAAGACAGCAATCCCATTCACAATAGCTTCAAACAGAATATCTAGGAATAAATCAACTGAAAGACCTATACAACAAAAACTTTAAAACACTTTTCTCTGAAAGAAACAAATTGAAGAAGACACTAGAAGATGGAAAGACCTACCTTGTTCATGGATCAGCAGAATTTATATTGTGAAAATGGCTATACAACCAAAAGCAATCTACATATTCAAGGCAATCTCCATCAAAATTCCAATGGCATATTTCACAGAAATAGAAAAATATTCCTAAAATTCATATGGAAACACAAAGACCTTGAATAACCAAAAGCAATCATGAGAGGAAAGAACAATACAGGATGGATCACAATACCTGACATCAAATTGTTAGAGAGCCATAGTAACAAAAACAGCTTCATACTGGCACAAAAGTAAACATGAAGATGAATGGAATAGAATAGAGGACTCAGAAACAACCCACACAGCTATAATTACCTTATTATTGATAATGGATAAAAAAACATACATTGAAAAAGGACAGCCTCTTCAACAAATGGTGCTGGGAAAATTGGATAGCCACATGTAGAAGTAGATCCCTATCTTTCACCTTGCACACACAAAGAAATTGAAAATGGATCAAAGATCTTAATGTAAAGCTAGAAACTTTGAAACTACTGGAAGAAAATGTAGAGAAAACTCCTCAACACATAGGTATAGGCAAGTGCTTTCTTAAAAGAATGCCAATAGCTTAGGAAATAGCAGCAAGAATTGACAAATGAGACTACATGAAATTACAAAGATTCTGCACTGTATGTTGTTGTTAGGTGCCACGGGGTCGGTATCCAATTCGTAGCCACTGTATGGTACAACAGGTGAAACACTATTGTCAGTGCTTCTCTGCTATTCATAGGGGTTTCAATGGTGGATTGATTTTTGAGAATGGGTTGCTGGGTCCTTCTCCCAAGCCTGCAATATCTGGTGTTCCCAGGCGGCCTCCCGTCCAAGTACTAACCAGGCCTGACCCTGCTTAGCCTTTGAGATCTGAAAGGATTGGAAGCCACTGCTGCAGGCCTGCACAGGATAGGGAACAATAAAGAGGGAGCCCATGAAATGGGAGAAAATATTTGCCACCTATACATCTGACAGGGGATTAACTTTAAGGATATATAAAGAATTCAAAAAATTAAATACCAAAAAAATCCAATCAATAAGTGTGCAATTGAACTAAACAGACAATTCTCAAAAGAAGAAATGCAAATGGCCAATAAACACATGAAAAAATGTCCAATATCCTTAGCTACTAGGGGAATGCAAATCAAAACTACACTGAGGTCCATCTCATCCCAGTCAGAATGGCTAGCATTCACAAAACAAACAACAACAGATGTTGTCAAGGATATGGAGAAAAAGAGCCCTTATACATTGCTAGTAGAACTATAAACTGGTACAGACATTGTGGAAAACAGTATGAAGGTTCCTCAGAAAACTAAAACTAGGACTACCTTATGATCCTGGGGCATATATCCAAAGGAATCCAAGTCACCATACCATAGAGACATCAGCACCTCCATGTTTGTTGCAGTACTGTTCACAATTGCAAAGATGTGGAATCAGCCCAGATGTCTATCAACAGATGAATGGACTTTTAGAGTGTCATAAATATACACAATGGAATATTATTCATCCATAAAGCAGAAGCTATATTCATTTAAAAGTGAAAAATACAAATATATACGTATAAAAGATTGGAAAATACAAGAGGATGTATCAGAGTGGGGAGGAGATTAGTGGGAGGAGGTAGAAGCAACAAGGGGGGTAAAGAGGAAGAAAACAAGGGCACAATACATGATACAGCTGAATAATAATCTCATAGTGAAACTCATCATACCATATGCTAATTAAATAACAATAAATAAATTATAATCCAAAGTAAAAATATGGTTTTAAATTGTCTGTGATCATGGTTAAACACATCTGGGAATTTACTAAAAACAATTCATTGGTACACTTTAAATGAGTGAATTATATGTGTGAATTATATCAATAAACTTATTGAATATCATGCTAGCAACTATGACCTAGAGAAACAAGTACTAAAATGCAGGTTACCAAGTGCTTTCCAACTGAATGAATATTAGCTGATTTTGCTTAACTGACGTTTGTTTAAATTAATTGTTAAAATTTAAAAGCGAGGGGTTCTTACCTAAAAATCCGGTCTCTCTCTCTCTCTCTCTCTCTCTCTGTGTGTGTGTGGTACTGGGGATTGAACCCAGGGCCTTGTGCTTGCATGCTTTGCAAGTGCTGGACCACTGAGCTGCACCTCCAGCCCATTTTTTTACTTTTTGAGATAGGGTCTTGCTAAGTTATACAGACTGTCTCTGGTCTCCAACTTGCTATCCTCCTGCCTCCACCTCCGGAGCTGCTGGGATTATAGGTATGCGCCACCACGCCCGGCCGAAAATTTGGTCTCTTGATGTCAGAAGCTGTAGTATTAATAGCTCAATATTCTTCCCGGGGGTTATGTGACTTGCAGTTAGTTGGGACCCCTTGAGATGAGACCCCTTGAGATGGGATCTATGTCTTCCCAGGTACCTCATCTTGCTGATTTGATCCATTTGTCACATTATTACTCCCAACGGTAGTTAACATTCTCTGACATAGACCCTTATTAATGCAGAAATATTAATTGAGTATTGAGTGCTACGTACCTTCTCTCTTTCCTCCTATTTCTGGACAAAAAACCTCACAAACTTCTACAATCTTTTCCCGTCACCTTCTTTCCCTTCATTCTGCAGATCTGTTCTGGGCTCTGTTATTGTAAAATTTTTCACCCAACTAAATAATTTTCTGTTGATTCTGCTGCTTTTTCAAAACCAGCTATTTCATTTCTTCAGTTTATATTTACCCACAAACAAGTCAAGTATAATTTACATTCAGTGCCATTTCTTTACCTTTGACTCCTGGAACTGCCTGCAATTTTGGATTCTGTTACTCTACTGAAATTCTCCATTAACGATCACTAAAAGAAAGCAAAAAGTCATCCAATCTAACACTGTTCTCTCAATTCTCATCTTCCCTCAATGCTTTTCCCTTTCCTGCCTGGAAAATATAGAAAAATTGAAAGGAAAAAAAGTCATCATTCTATACCCACTTTACAGTGGTTGTTAAAATCTGTGGAACATGAGTTTCTTTTCCTTGGACATAACTGGACGTTTTTCAGGTCTCTCTTAACGAACGCCCCCGTCAATATATATTGGAGCTGACCCTTTCATTCAACAAATAAAGCTCTCATTCAATAAAGCTAAGTTCTTCAGACAAAGACCATGCCCTCATGGAATTTACTGACTGGTGGAGTATTGGATGGATGTATAATTACCAATTGGGAGGAACTCCAAAAGAAAGCATATGATGCTTAGAGACCACATGATAAGCATGGAAGATCAGATGATCAGATGGGAAGTGGAGTAAGGGGGACATTCCTGGGGAAGTTATGTTTGTCCACTTAGGTTCTACTCATCCTTTGCTTCTCTTCTCCCAGAAAGTAGGGGGAGAAAACAGCAAGAGTGAGAAGTGCTTAGAACATTCCAGGAAAAAAACAAACAGAAATTAGTAAATGTACAAAATGTCAGGACTATTTTCTTAGTCCTGTGTAGGGCACTGCCTAGAGAGGCAGTTCGCCCCAGGGCCTATCCAGTCCCATTCAGAGGTCTGAGGCTTGTTCCCCCGGCAACAACCTTTGCCCTACATGTGGGAACCCCTGGTTGTCAAGCTTCCAAAGATGGCGCTGGCATCCAATCCCTTTCCTCAGACCCCTTGACACCAATTGGCTGTTTCCAAATAACTGAATGGCTCCTGATTGGACCATTCAGGAACCACCCCCGATTGGTCGCTTTTACAAACCCAAATTTGCATAACCCCCCTATTGGCCAAGACCTGTATGGAGTAGCTGCCTCTGATTGGTCCCTGGCTAGCCTCTGAAGTGGATATAAGGGAGGTGTGCAGGGCAGTCGAGGGTCCATTCCACCAATTGGGACAGATGAAGCAATAAAGAGCTGTTTGAGCTGAGCACTTGGAGTTGGCATCTTCACTGGGAAGAAAGAAGCAAGGAGCTACTGTGGGCATAAACCTTAGAGCTGTCCCCAGGGACTGGCAGAGTAGCCGTGGGCATAAGCCTCCTTTCTGGTTCTCAGGTGCTTGGCTCCCCCTCACCAGACGGCGGGTCTTTGGTGGCTCGTTCCCACTTACAGCCAGAGTGAGTCCAGCAGCAGGGTGATGCCCCACAGTCCTGACAAAGGCCTAACATAAAGAAGTAGAGGAGAGTAGCTCCAGATGAAGCTAAGTATGTTAGAAAGGGTCTGCTAGGTCATAAGAGTTTTATTATTTATCCTAAAATCCATGGCAAGACATTGAAAGGTTTTTATTTTACTTTGTTTTGATTTGAGGGATGGTTCTGGGGATCAAACCCAGGAATTCTGGGATACAAGGCAAGCACCCAGGGCTGGGATTTTGCTCAGTTGGTAAAGTGCTGCTCTGCAGTCTCTGAGGTGTCCGGTTCAATTCCCAGCACCACAAAAAAATGGGAGAAGGATGTGGGAATCCCCGGGGCAATCCTGAAACAATCAGCCCTTGAAAACCCTATGAGGGTTGCTATGAGTCAAACACTACCGATGGCACCTAACAAAAACAACAGTAGGCAAGCACTCTACCACTGAATTACCTCCCCAGCCCCATGACACTGAAATTTTAAGGCAAAATAGATAGCACAATCACAACAACAGTAAAACCAAAACAAAAACCAAAACAATAACAACAACAAAAAAACAAATCCTCAACCATGCTTCTGCTACCCTGTGGAGAATTGAATTGGTACAGGGACCTAGAAAAGAGAAAGGAGTACCAGTTAGTAAGCTGTTAATGTGGGATAGAGAAGACTTCCCCTACATGTCTGTCAGCTTGTCATGCGATGTGGGCTTGCATGTTGCTGTGATTCTGAAAGCTATGACACCAGTATCTCAGAAACCAGCAGGGCCACCCATAGTGGACAGGTTTCAGCTGAGCTTCCAGGTTAAGACAGACTAGGAAGGAGTCTGTCCTTCCTAGGACCCAGAAGCCTGCTTCCAAAACAACTAGCCATCAAAAACCCTATGAACAGCAGAGAAGCACTGTGAAATATAGTGCCAGAAAATGAGTCCCTGCAGGCTGGAAGGCATTCAATAAATGATGGGGGAAGAGTTGCCTCCTCACAGTAGAGTCAACCTTAATTATGGGAATGTAGTAAAGCTCCTGGGACCTCCTTTTGCTGATGTGACATGAGTCAAAATGTGAAGAAACATAGTGGTTGCAACATTGGGCTCAAAAATAAAAAAGATTGTGTACATAATACAATGTTGGGTAATGTTTCATTCTATTGTGCATAGGGTCACCATGAGTTGGATCTGACTCTTTGGCACCTAACAACAACAACAGCAACAACAGGGAAGACTTAATGTTTGTTTCCAAATTCCACAAACATTTAGACAGTAAAGTCATCAGCAAAAACATGAATTCTGGGGCTACTCTCCAACCATCAGAAAATCTGATGGCTTCCTCCATTTCTTCCAAACTTCACCAGGAAGTGCTCACATCTAGGTCAGGGCCAAGGATGATATTGGTTGTGGTGCAGCTTTTGATGTAAGCAATAAATGCCTAAAGTGCTCCCTACCAGATGAACTGAGTAATCTTGACAGTGACAGATTCTCACCTTACCTCCTCCTAAGATCAGAAGGCAAAGGAAGAACAGAATTAGACCAAAGAAGCCATTAGGTCTTGAGATAGGAAAAAGTTAATCAATTAGTTAATTAATTTTAAAATATTCCTCTTGAGACTTTTTTTTCCCATCTAAACCATTTGGTTTAGCTCCAAATAACAGCCCCTAGTAACTGATCAGGGATGAGGGATAAATATGGCCATAGTACACAGCTTAGTAGTGATATAAAATCCCTCAGAGATGCCTTTCTGTGCGGTATCTCCTAATATAGTCTCTCCTTGTCCCCTTGTTCATACCACCCTCATGGTTTGACAAATAAATAAATCAATTAAAAGACATGTCCTATTGCAATAAACTCACAACTACTTTCAAGTTTTTCTTAAAAGGACAGCCCTGACTAACACACCTTGGGTCACCATCCTGCCTTATCATCACATCCAGAATCTTCTGTCAATCTGCTGATTGCTATTCTCTAAAACCTGGCTTTAAACATTGAAGAAATGCTTCTTTAATAAAAAGTCTTGTTCTTAGTATCCTGGTTACTGAAAACCTTTCTTTTGGGTGGATGTTCAAGGGCTAGGGTGGCTTGGTTGAAGCGGATCAGAAGTTTTAAGGAAAAACTAATTCAAAAAATGTTTATTCAAACCATGATAAATCTCAAGGTCTGCAGAGCAGTTTGGTGCTAATGCTGTTGGCTGACAGTTACTGTCCAGGAAGGTGCACTACTGGTCCCTAAACACTCACAGTCACATTATATGAGCTTTTTCCACAGCAACCAGGCAATGTGGTAACAGCCTTTGACTGTGATGACGGTGAAAGATCCATTAACTTTGTATGTTGCTTCCTACTGGTGATGCCTGAGAAAGAGATGCTGCATTATGCAGGGGGCACCAAATCTGTGGCTTTTTAAAACCTAATTGATGAGGATAGGTAACAACATACTTCTAAAAAATATTTTCTTACAACTGAACTTTTGTGTTAAAACAGCTGGCTACATAAGCTTTGAATGATTCCAGACGTTTGAGAAGCTATGATAGGCTCCAAAGTGGTTGAGTGATAAAGCTTTCTCCCTCCTCAGGGCATGCAGCCAGTGTCTTCATCAGAGATGAAACCTACACCTGGTGGCTCTCCTGAGGTTTTAGGTTCTACCACTCTGAGGCAACTCACCCCAGCACTTCCCAGAGCCTGAGCCCCAGGACATTTAATGAGGAACTGTCAGAGCAGGGGAAGAAAAAGGTACCATATTTAAGTACTTACGAATAAATTACTGTTCATGAAACAGTGTAAAATTAATACAACATAATTGTGCTGTTCATAAAGTCATTTTTAATATTTATTCAGAATAGTTTTACAAAATATTATCGTATAGTTGCATGGAAAAAAATCTCTGTGACAATATGTCTAACTTCATTTGAAGTTAAGACAAAAGTTTAAATTTGATGTTTTTCATGAACTCGAGGCCTCTGCCAATGCCCTCCTGGATGGTCCTCAAAGGCCAGGTTTTGCTCTCTCTACTCTTGAAAGGACACAATAGAATCACATTTAAAAGTTTTTTAAAAGTAATATAATTCAGTATGGTGAGCAAAGCCTTAAAGCCTAAGATGTTGGCAAGGATATGCTTTACATCTTTGCTAAAATTTGCTATATCTTGGGTCATGACATTTTGGAGCATAGCTAACTGTATATCTTTTGCCAAGTCAGCTGACTAGGATCTGAAAAGAACTTAACAAAATAAGATATATATATATATATATATATATATATATATATATATATATATATATATTATCAGTGATTTAGAATTCCCCTATGTTCACAAGGAAAATTAAGCACAGGAACCTTGGGCGAGGGCTGTAGGCATTGGTTCCACTGCCTGATTAGCCACACTGTACATTCAGGGCAGTCTCTGGCACTGAGGACATGGTGACTTCTGATGGCTGCTAGGGAGACATATTTTCCTAGCTTCAGTCAAATATTTCTTACCTTTCCATTTGGAAACCAAGGCCTGAAACATTAGCTTTCTTTCACTTTGGTGTTGATTAGGGGGCACTTTGAAGGATAATTTTGCAGCTTAAGGGAAATTTTATGACAAAGGTTAAAGTCCAGAGAAGAAAAGAATCCCGAAAGCTGTTGCAAATTGGGTGAAAATGAAGCATAGTTTGACATCATGGCTCCCACATACAAAGTGCAGATGAGGAATGTGGGAGGTAGGGGACTCAGTCCTGTTTAGCAGGTGACAGATAATGCGAAACCACACTGTGTCTCAGCAGGATGAGGCTTCTTCTTCTTAGTCACTCTGAATTCAGAAGCCTAGTATTGAAACTCCAACAAGGTTTCCCTGCCTGGCTCTCCGAAAGTAAATATAGCCCAGACTTCCTTTGTTAGGCTAACCAACGGTGGTTGAATAAAATCCGGTTAAGTCAGCTGTCTTGCTTGCTAAGCCATTCAAAACGAGAAAAAGATATTAAATTGGAACATTGCTTTTGGTTGATGAAGGTCTCTAGTTTCATTTCTCCCCATCACTGTCTGCCTTAGTCATTCACTTGAGCACTCAGTCAGCAGAGGAACCACAGGATATGATGAACTCTTATTGAGTATATTGTTGTTGTTGTTAGGTGCTGTCGAGTTGGTGTCTGACTCATAGCGACCCTAGGTACAACTGACAAAACAACATTGTCAGTGCTTCTCTGTTATTCATAGGGTTTTCAGTGACTGACTGTTTTTTGGGAGTGGGCTGCCGGGTCCTTCTCCCAAGCCTACAGCACCTGGTATTCCCAGGCGGTCTCCCATTCACGTACTAACCAGGCCCAACCCTGCTTAGCTTCCAAGATCTGACAGGATCGGATGCCACAGTGGTATGGCGACAGTCTATTGAGTGTGTACGCTGTGCTAATTACAGTGTGAGGAATATGAAGCCCTAAGTTTTATTCTCTTCCTGCAGGAATCTCATAGCCTAGGCATAGAAGCACATGTATAAAGTGAGCAGTTGCAATCCTCAGAAGTGGATGCTCTCATGGAGGTGGTACTTGGTACAGAATCTACTTAATTATACTCTTCAGAAAGGGTTGTCACTGTTGTTGGGTGCCATTGAGTCAGATCCAACTCACAGTGACCCTGTGTACAGCAGAATGAAAATCTACCTAGCACTGTGCCATGCACATGATCTTTTTACATTTGAGTCATGCCACATCAGCAAAAGAAAGTCCAAAGGGCTTTACTCCATTCCCATCATTAAGGTCAACTCTATTTTGAGGAGACAACTCTTCCCAGTTTTTTCTTGAGTGACTTCCAGCCTGGGGAGCTCATTTTCTGGCACTATATTTGACAGTGCTTCTCTGCAATTCATAGGGTTTTCAATGGATAATTATTTCAGAAGTGAGATGTTGTGTCCTTCTCCCTAGTCTGTCTTGGTCTGCAAGCTCAGCTGAAACCTGTCTACTCTGGGTGGCCCTGCAGATATCTGAAATACCAGTGGCATAGCTTTCAGCATCACAGCAACACACAAACCCCCACAGCACAACAAGCTGACAGACACATGGGGGATCACCACCATTTATTCAACTCTTACTCTGTACGGGGTACTGCTTTAAATATTTCACCTACTTTATCTTGTTTAATTCTCCATTGACCACTGCTTTAAAAATTAGAAAAAACAAGGCTTTGAAAACAAGTAGCACACTTACAGCCAGGAAACTAATAAGAGGCAGAGCCAGGATTCAATCCAGTCTATCTTTCTTTTCAATTCTTTGATGTTCCACCTCAAGTGATCAACTGCAAGGACAATGAGCATGAAATTGTCCAAGGGTGTGGGTCCATGAGGGCAGGGCAGCTGTGTGTGGACTGGCCTGAGCCAGTAACAACTTCAGCTCCTGTTGTTGAGCTGTTGTTGGTTCAACTCTGACCAGCATTTGTCACCACCCTTTGTCTGCTATCTTCAAGGGATACTTTTGCCTACCTACTCAACCTTGTTCTCACTCTTTAAATGCCTTTGGGACAAATATAAGACACTTATAACATGACCAACAGTATTTTTATATGGCTTTCTTTGCATGATGTCGATTTTTTCTTTCTTGAGCTTGCAAAGGATAAAAAAGAAATGTCTCTTCCATTAAATATTGTGACATCTATCTGAATTCTCCAGGAAGGCTATTCTCCCTATTTCTATTATTTTAGTCATCAATCAAAAAGTTCTGGTGAACAATCGACTGTTGTCGTAAATTTGGGTAAATACTTTATTCTATTCTTTCTTATTCCCACTCCCACTCATGAAGTATAAAACAAACTACGATTAGGAAAGATTGGTTTGCTACGATTGGAGTTAGGGGAGAGGTAGATTGGTCCTGACCCCCAGATATTCTTGTACCACACCTGCTATCTGCCTCTGAGGATCACCATTCTGATAGCTGTGCCCTTGAAGGGGATTATGGGGCTCCTGTCCCCTCCTTACTTTCTTTGTATTCTGACTTGCTGAAAGGTGAGTGGTTTTGCTCCACCACATACTCCCACCATGATGTACTGCCTTACCACAGGCCCAAAAGCATGGGGCCAATTGATCATGGACTGGACCCTCTAAAACTGTGAGCTAAAAGCAACTTTTTCTCTTTATAACTTGATTATTTCACGTATTTGTTATAGTAATGGAGAGTTGACTAATGTATTTCCTTTCTCAAACATTAACAAGCATAAAACTAAACATTTCCATAGCAATCACTGCTCACTACCATTAAAACCACTAAATGAAGTTATGTAGATAAATCTAATCCAGGAACCCTTTTTACAGCTATGAGAAGAAAAATTTAACCCCCGGGCTAATGCAATTTCCTCTAAGTCACTTCTGTTTTCAGTGTGTCAAAGTTTCTATTTTAGGCTGATATGGCTAGAAAGGGTTGGGATTTAGCTCAGTTGGTAGAGCACTGCTCTGCAGTCTCTGAGGTCCTGAGTTCGATTCCTAGCACCGCAAAAATGGGAGAAGGATGTGGCAACCCACTTCCAAGGAAATCCTGAAACAATCTGCCATTGAAAATCCTATGAGGGTCGCTATGAGTCGGACACGACTCGACTCGACAGCACCTAACAACAACTAACAGTGGCTAGAAAGGCTACAGATTATTATAAAGCACATACATTTTGTATTTTATAGAAGTGCTTGCAAAGACCTTGCTTCAATTATAGGTGGGGCAGAGGAAATTGTCCAAAATTATATCAGATTTGTACTTATGACCTGAGGGCTGAATATCGGGTACTTGATATAGAGTTGATGTTTGGGATATGTTTGAGGGGAATTGTGTGGTTGCCTGGAGCCCTGAAGAGATTTTGAAAGATGCTTGTATTTTCAACTGGCTAAGCTGTCTGATGCATCTTTCCCATCAGCTACACATGGGAAATTATATGCTCCCATCAGAATAGGAACCCTATTCTTCTTTACTTTTTTCATTCCCACAAGCACCTACATATCACATCTCCCATGTATCAAAAGTGCATGGCCCATGTAAATGCTCTATACATGTTGGTTGATTATTGAAGCATATAGAAGACAATTTTCATTAAGTATATCACAGCCTTTCAGGATTTGCAGGGGAGTTCCAAAATAGAGACCTCTGTGTTTAATGGACCCAGAGGAGGGTAAGATATATTTTTAATTTGGAATAGAATAAAACCCCAAATTTATATTTAAATTGTTAACCACTGACTACACATATGAGAAATGTCATTGTAGAGAAGACCTCTTCTGTCTTTAGAAACCAAATTCCACAGGAATGAAAAGCAGCCTAAGGTAAAACCATTCTTTGTCTTCTAGCAGAGCAATGTGTGAGCAAGGTCAAAAGTGCTTATTCAAGTTACCATCTCACTTCAAAGAAGTGGGTGGTTGTGGGGAATTCATAGACAATTTATGGAAAGTTTGAACTCTTTGTTAATTTCAGCCAATATAAGTATTATTTCTTTTAAAAATAATTTAAACAAAATTGCACATAACATAGTAATTCAGTAAAGCAATCTACAGCAGCAGAATATTGATCATAAGTTTACCTCCCCCAAACCTAACGAACTGGTTTTCCATGGTACAAATCATACTGCAGTTGTTCCTTTTCTGGTCCTGTATGTAAAACTGAACAACTAAAAGAAGATCTGTTGATATGATCATAGCCCAGGAATTATCCTCTCTCCTGTAGAGATTCCACACATTAATTCTGTGAGGGAGGATTATAGTAGCCTTATAAATTCAGATGGCCTTAGTACACATATAATTCTCTCTAAGTACCATTACAGGGCAATACTGGCTACAATGAGAAGAAATTAAATAATTGGATCATTACTTTATGACCCACCAATCCCATTGCTAGGTATATATTCCAAAGGAATTGAAATCAGTACATCGAAAAGATGTCTGCTTATCCATGTTCATTGCAACATTATTTGTAACAAACAAGTTATGGAATCAACTGAAGTGTCTGTCATGTCCGTGAATAAATAAAGAAAATATGAGTACAGATACACAATGGAATGCCAGTCAGCCTTAAAATATTCTGTCATTTGCAACAGCATGGATGAACCTGGAGCTTACTATGCTAATTGAAATAAGCCAGATGAATATCATATGTTCTTATTTCTGTGTGAAATCTAAAAGACTTGAACTCATAAAAGCAGAGAATAAAATTGTAGTTACCAGAAATTATGGGGTGAGAGGAATGGGGAGATGTTACTCAGAATTTAGGAAGTTTCAGTGAGTAGGAATAAGTGACAAATAGTTGTGGTGACAGATATATTGACTCAATCCTTCCACATTATATACATATAACATCACTGTATGCTCAATAATTATATTCAGTTATCATTTGCCAATCTGCAATTAAAAATAAATAAAAGAAACAATAGAGAGCACAGTGGAAAGCTCAGGGGCCCCTGGGAGGCAGCAGAAGGGGAAGCCCTGGGGAGCCCAGCAGCAGGTGCCTCCCAAACGCATGCTACAAGGGCAGGGCAGGGAAGTCACAAACTGGAATCATTCCAGATTCAGAGTTGCAGGGAGAACACGAAGTTGGCCATCCTGGGATGTGAGCCCTGGCTGCCAGGAGTCTTCTCAGGTTTCGCAGTAGAAATGGGGCCTCACTGTCCCTCAAGACTCACATGATGATTTCTCCAAAATAAGATGTTTTGAATGCTGGGCAGCTAAATGCCTATGACAGTATTATTCACTACAAATGAAAGAGAAATTCAAAGAGGTTACTAACTAACAAGCAAGTAACATATTTATGATTTTAACTCAGATCTTTCCTTTCTCCCTCTTTACCACTCCCACAAGGCTCCATTCCTTCGGTGTTCCCTTGGATTTCCATGGTCTCAGGCAACTCTTTTTCCTTCATCTATGCTTCCAAACCAACAGGGTAAGAAATTCTTGACCAGAGTAAATTGGTAGAAACTGATTGTGGCTGTGATGAATCACTTGCTAATAAAACAAAACTGTTTCTCAGCTCAAGTTAAACATTTTAAGAGCCAAGTAAGCCTGAAAGAGCAGAGCCATCTCCAATTTATAGTAAGAAGGAGCAATAAACATCACTTCACACCATCTCCCATATGTGCCACCTCCAGGGAGTCATAAAAAAATCTGAGATTTGTCACAGGAGCTGTCATGATGAGTGAGTGGACATCCCCTTGAGACCTAGCATTCCAGAGCAGAGCTAATCAGCTCATGTGGCTTTGAGGCCACCTCAGGAATGAAAGTTAATGGAAATGCACAAACAGAACACTGACAAGAGAAAACTACCATCAATTTCTAAATCACTTTGTATTTTACAAAGCACATTCACACACACTATACTTCTTATAGCATCCCTGTGTGGACAGGTATTACTCTTTTTATAGGTGAGAAAATTTGGAGCTCAGGGTTTATGGGCAGTTTAAGAAGAATGATCTCTCAAATCCAGGTCTCTAGATCCAGTGAAAATCTCGGCGTATTTGAAGACCAGGTTGCTCTTCTGTAGCGGCGCACGTGCCACAGCAGTATTCCAGTTGGGCAAAAAGCCCTGTCATTAACCAGTCAGTGGCAGGGGGGATAGTATTGGCTCAGAGGTGGCAGCAGACAGAGAGCTGCTTGGAAATGAGAGAGCCGATTTTAGGGATGAAACCCAGAGACTGAGCTGCATTAGAGCCTAAGGCAGGGAAGGGCCGCTCTGCACACCAGCAGAGTCGGCATTGCTGCTGGGAGCTACGTCACAGCAAGTGAGGCTGGTGCGCCTTAAGAAGCAACAGCTAGCTCTTGACAATACTTGGTGCATATGCCAGTGCTCGGGGCTGCAAATCCCAGAGCAGTGGGAAGAGCGCTGGGTTTGGACCCAGGAAAGCCAGATTTGGGTCTGACATATGCATGTGAGGACTGCCCCAGAGTGACACAGGACGCAGAGGAGAGAGGCGAGCTCTTAGACAACTGGCAGCAAGCACACAGGGCCAGCTTCTCCTTCCATCCTGGCAACCTGGGCCTGTGGAGTGACTCCAAGGGGTCTGAACCCAGGACAAGGCTCTGGGAGCACCTTTTCTCTGGAGTGCGAGACCACCAGAGCAACTGTTTCCTCTGCAAACAGGGTCAACACAAATGTTGAGACCGTGGGCTGGTCAAGGATCTCGTGGCACTTAAATCAAAATGACCCACTTTATTAGCTTTATTAGTACAGATCATGGGCCTTGGCATAGCTCAAGAGCTTCTCTCTAGCCATCTGCTTACTGAAAGCAGCCCAGCCCTAGCCCAGCCGGGGCTCTGCTTAGATGGATAGCAAGGCACGGAATAGAGTCCTTCATGTCACAAGTCTCACAATCTGGAATGGTCCAGTGGCTGCTGGCATTGGCAAGGGCCAAAGGTGTTTGTCTTTCCCCAAACCCACGTCTGGTGACCTCACTTCGGCAGTTTGAAATTGGCTGTGGCGGCAGTAGTCACATCACAGACACAGCAAATGCCACAAGTCAGAACTTTTAACTTTCCAGAAAACAGGTTGTAAAACATTTACCAGCTTTTTTTTTTTTTTCTGACCAAAGTCCCTTTGTACATCACTGAGGCAGCTAGCAGGTCTGTGGACCTGACCCCCTAATTCCCATTCATTTCATGTAGTATGCTAGATGTCAAGCATTATGCAATGTACAATGTAGTATGGGTAGACGCATTTTTTGAGATCTCTACTAAGACTTCTTCAACTTTTTAACTAAAAATATGTTTAGCAAGGTGTGGTGGCACAGGCCTGTAATCCCAGCCCTTAGAAGGCTGAGGCAGAAGGATAACCATGAGTTTGAGGCCAATCTTGACTATAGTTGGAGAACCTGTCTCAAAAGGAAAAAAAAAGGTTGTAATCGAAAATTGCAGCCACCCCTGAGACAGTCTGAGGGTAAGTAATCCTATTTTGTGCTTTTAATCTCAGTCCAGGATGTGTTGAGTTTAGGAATCAGAGTGCATGCAATACAGATGTTACATTGTTGGCTGGCTTTCCTGGGCCATGGATCACATCTTTTTTGTACATTGTATAATGCTTCACATGTAGCAAACACGTAAATGTCTGATCCCTTGAAGGCAAGAACAGAGCAATGAGCATGATTTGGTTCATCTGTGGACCCTAAATAGAATTCAGCCATGAAGGAAGACTAAGTGGTTTTCCTTCCTCATGACCCATTGGCAAGTGTAGCATAAAAATGTGAAAGGCAGAGTTTGGACGTACATGTAGCCATGTAGCTGTTAAGATTCCACTTCTGTAACTTTGACCTGCTTGACTGTGGGACCTCTGTCTCTCACTCAGTAAAAGCATCCTGGTGGCTTTTGGGAGAGGTGCAGCCGGACTGCTGGAGATTGTGGCTCCAGCCTCGTCAGGATGTATCACTGCTGTGCTGCCAGGCCTTCTATGAAGATGCTACTCTGTCACCCTGACCTTTGTAGTCTTGGAACTGCACTGTTGTCTGCAGAGCACTTAGGCCCTCTCCTTAGTTTTCTGTCCCACTTCCTATGACACTGTCCCCAGGCTCCAAATAACAATTCCTGTGGTTTGTCCTCAATTTGGCATTCAAACACGCCGAGAGGTCCCTAACTTTCTTTCAGCTTAGGACTTGACTACCCCATGTTACCCACTTTGTTAATCACTCTGTTAACTTGATCTTGCCCAAAAGTTATGTCCTACTTTTTTGCAAACAAAACTAAATTCCTTTGCATATCATTGGGATAGATAGAAGGCATTGTACCAGAAAATGCAGAGGCATTTTCCCTGGTGTCCTCGAAGTGTGCTAAGACTTAAAGCTGACAAACCAAAGATGCATCTAAACTATCTTAAAGATTAAAAAATATGTTTGTCTCAAATCACAAGAACATCTCTATTACATCACACCTGTTAGAATGGCTACCAGCAAAAAGACAAGAGAGAAGTGTTGACAAGGGTGTGAAGAAAAGAGAACACTTGTACACTGTAGGGATGTAAATTAGTTCAGTCATTAGAGAAAATAACAGAAGTTCCTCAAAAAAATAAAAGTAGAACTATCATATTATCCAGAAACCCCTTTTCTGGGTTTATACCCAAAGGAAATGAAATCATCACTTCCAAGATATCACAATAGCCAAAAATACGGGAACAACCTAAGAGTTCATCAAAGATGAACTGACAAGAAAATGTGTTATGTGCACACAATGGCATAGTATTCTGCCTTCTAAAAAGGAGATTCTGCCATTTTCAACCACGTGGATGAAACTGAAGAATATTGTGCTGTGTGAAATAATCCACAGACAGAAAGAAAAAATATTGCATACTGTCACATATATGTGGAATCTAAAAAATAGGCATACATAGAAGTAGAGATAATAACAGTGGTTACCAGGGATGTGGTATTAGAGAAATTGGGAGATGTGAAAAGAAAAGAAACACTGATGGATTATTTTTAAGTTGTTAATTGAGACAAAAGAATTTATTATTAGGTTAAGCTTTTTAGGCTTACCAATTAATTGTCTAAATTATAATTTTAAAATGTATTGATAATTTAGGTTTTTCTGTGTAGGTAAAAGGCATGCTTTCATTTTGAAGTAGAGTATTTTTTTTAAAAAAATTATAAAGCAAAAAAAAAATATCAATGAAAAAAGAAGACCCTTGCCATTCTTTTGGCAAGTAACTTCTCCATGCAGTGGCTTTTTTAGCTCTGGATTTAGCATCTGGAATTGCAGCAGCCATCTGTGCCTGAGGACAATGTCCAAAGGCAGGAAGAGCAACCTCTTTTATTACCTTTGTTTTCAGATTTAAAATTAAAAATATTTTTTTCTCAGGCGTTATTCTTTGGAAAAGTGGAATTCTCATGATTGCCTTAAGATAACAAGGACTTCCCCCTGGAGGGTCTTGGAATAACCTCCTCTAAAGTATATGATGCCTGTAGCCCTACCACTGTGGCATCCAATCCTGTCAGATCTCGGGAGCCAAGCAGGGTTGGGCCTGGTTAGTACTTGGATGGGAGACTGCCTGGGAATACTAGGTGCTGTAGGCTTGGAAGGAGGACCTGGCAACCCACTCCCAAAAAACAATCAGCCATTGAAAATCCTATGAATAGCAGAGAAGCATTAACAATAGTGTTTTGCCTATTGTAGGTAGGGTCACTATGAGTCAGATACCAACTCAATGTTACCTAAGAATAACAACAACACAGTGTGTAGCTGTGTGGAACAGGTTGACTGTTCAAATTAAATACAGTGCTATTAGCAGATCCTGTGCTTTTCACTATCACCTTTCTATGTGGCTGCATTCTATGTCCAGACCGTCACCAGCACCAGGGCGAACCAAGAGGCACCTGCCCACCACCACCACTTCAGTCAACATAGGAGATGATTAGGAGAGATGAGAGGCCTTTGGGATATGGTCAGGTGTGTGAAAGGAGACTTTCCCCCCCTCTTCAAAATTTTGATAAGTCACGTTAGTGAAGAGTCATTGATGTCATTGGAGTTTGCATAGAGAGGAAACAGGAAAACAAGGTGCTCAGAGAAGAGGTACCATTAGGGCAACTGCTTTTTCACTGCCTGACATGTCAACAACTGTTCAGTCTTGTGTGAGTCTGGTGAACACTGCAGGAGATCACCAGGTTTGGCTGTCTCACCAGTGCTCTGTCTCTGAAGGGGCTGGCATGGGGTGAGGCAACAAGGGCCTGTGGAAGGGGCCCCTGGGGTTAGGGCTGAGGAGCTGTGGAAAGAGCTGGTGTAGGGCAAGTCTGCTATGGCAGTTTGCAGCACATTACAGAGACTCCAGCCTTCCACACAGCCAGTATCCATCGTGTTAGCGGAAATAGTGGTATCTAATAGGGCTGTGGGGGGACTGTCACCCTGCTATGAAATAACCATTCCATCCTCATCCCTCATCCCCATTAGTGGCATGTGCCCAAAAGAGAGGAGGAACAACTGGATGGTACTTCTCTCATCCACTCCAAACTCCTAGAGTCAAAGCTTTCATCTGCATTGGCAGAAAGAGAGATCTTTGAATCAGTCAGATAGTGAAATTTGCTCAATAAACAGAGTTGGGCTTATTTGAGTAACAGAAAGTATCAAAACAATACTATGGAGTTTGGAAGATAATATACAGCAGGAGGGGCTGGGAGTTAGCTTTGTACGTAGAGCACTGCTCTACAGTCTCTGAGGTCCCAGGTTCAATTCCCAGCACTGCAAAAATGGGAGGACATGGCAATCCACTCCCAAAGCAATTCTGAAACAATCAGCCATTGAAAACCCTATGAGGGTTGCTATGAGTCAGATACTATTCGACGGCACCTAACAACAACAACATACAGCAGGAGAGAGAGAAACTTAGGGACTACAGGGGGAAGCTTCCTTCAGTTTACACCACCTTGAGACTCCATAGTGAACACATTCAACACCATAGGAAGGTGAGGTGTGGCCTGACACTGAGCTTCAAAACTATTCATATTCCATTTCCAGCACATCCCAAATTTGCTGCTATTGAGGATAAATAGAAATGAAGCCTAGTAGCAGAGCCAGAGGAAAAAACAATGACATCTAGACACTGTGAATGAGGAATGAAGTATTCATTTGGAATGTAAAGTTGGAGTCTTTGTAGAAGGTACTCAACCTATGACCTTCAGACCCCTAGAGGAGGGCAGGGGGAATGCAGAGTCCTAAATCCATCTGTACCAACACAGCGGAAAACTGGAGTGGAGAGTGAGGGGTAAAGCAAAGGAGAAAGCTAGAGAGAACAGCAAGGTCTCCACAGGATATATCCATGCAAGGATAGGGGGAAGCCTTTGAAGCAGAGCAATGGCATCAGCACCTTTGTGTTTTGAAATGATGGCTCTGGATGCAATGTGGAAAATAAATTGGAAGCAGCATGAGAGGAGAGCACTTAACAAGCTATTACAGCAGGCCAAACAAAAGACTATTTGCAAGAGACAGGATTTCATATTTTATGGCTGAATAGTATTCTGTTGTTTATATTTACCACATTTTCTCAATCCAGCCATCCAACAGTGGGCATTTATGTTGATTCCATATCTTGGCTATTGAAAATAGTGCTGCAGTGAGCATCAGAGAGGGCTCCAACATACTGATTTCATTTCCTTTGGCTATATACACATAAGTAAACTTTCCAGGTCACATCATAGTTCTATTCCCAGTTTTTGAGGAACTTCCATACTGTTTTGCATAATGACTGTTCCGATTTACATTCCCACCAAGAAAGTATAAAGGTGCCCTTTCCTCCACATCCTAGCACTTGTTATCTTTGGTCTTTTTGATAATGGCCATTCTAACTCGTGAGAGGTGATATCTCTTTGTGGTGGATTTTGAATGTTTTACTACAAAGAAATGGTAAATATTTGAAGTAATAGATATGTTAATCATCCTGATTTGGTCATCTTACAACGTTTACATGTATCAAAACATTCTATTATACCCCATAAATGTGTACAATTATTGTAAATTAAAAACATTTTAAAGGAAAAAAGGCAATAGTGGCTAGGCACAGGAGAGGACAATGAAATTGGAAAGAAGTGAACACAATATCAAGGTTTTTAAAGAGATATAAATGCCAGCTCTTGGAGATTAAATCAGGGGTTCAAAGGGGTTTAAAGAAGTTAAAGGTTTTTGGGCATCCTGGGCAAATGATGTTACAATTTACTAGGACTGGACATTCTAGAGGTGGAGCAGATTTTGAGGAAGCCAAGTCCACGTTTTGGAATGTGATTAGTTGGTTGTCTCTAAGAGGCCTCTGTGAAGAAATGACCAGTAGCTAGGCTATTAGATAGACAGCAGTGTGAGTGGACATACATGCAAATTTGAAGGCCTGGGCAGGGGCATGTTCTCCTGGGGAGAAACTACATATGGAGAGAAGGAGCTTAATTGTGCTTAAACAGCAAAGGAATAAGACAGATAATTACCTGAGGCACCTATGAAATCTGAGGCTGAGAAGATTAGCAGATAGTAAGAGAACAGAGTGATATGCCAAAAACTTTCCAAATTAAATAGGGTGCTCTTGCAGGAAAATGAAACTGTTGACTCTTCTTTTTAATGCCCAGGACTTCATTCATGGTTATAACATAAAGATGTGCTAGGTGAAAAATGCAGATAGGACATAGTATGTACTTTCTGGAATCCAAACGGGAGAAACAAGATGACTATTTTGTGAATGTCCACTGCTCTATGCTTTACAGCCCCAAGCACAAGTGCTTGATCATCACTTTGACTTTGGTATGTTGTAGCCTCACTCTACTCAGAAAACTTTTTAATTACAGAAGTTTCACAATGGGCTGCTCCTGAGGCTTAATGTAACTGCACACCAGAAAACTGATGTGCAATCTCATTTTGCAACCTCAGGGCCAAGAAATTGGAGGTGGCCCAGAATTCACTGGATTATTTCAGATTTTTAGGGGTTTTTCCTCCCCTCCGGGATGAACATTTCAAGCTAATCAAAAATCTCAACCTCGTATATTTAAAAGCAATAAACGACATTTAAAACTGCTTTGAATATTGAAATAGTGTGCACATAGCTCTCTTGTCAGCACAGAGGCAGGACCTTCCTAACCTGAGAACAGAACTTTTCCTTCCCGCACTCTTTTTTGTAAGTAATGCTGCCATCTAGCAGTCTCCAGGGGAATCACCACCCTAATAGGTAAGAGCTTTGAGGGATACATTTTAGGTCTGTGTGGGATTCAGTGCATTTGAGTTGAATTTGAAAGAAACTTGAAATATGGATTTAGTTCCCCTTCACAAATGACTTTCCCACAGGTAGAGGTCTTGAAACCACTGTGTGGCAAACAATAGACTGATGGAAGCAGCTCAGTCAGAATGAAAATGATGTTGAAAGGTACAGTGTTTGTTTGTGGCCAAACTCATCCAATTGCACACGTTAAATACGTACAGTTCCTCATATCTTGATTGTATCCTTCAATAAATCTGTTTTAAAGATAAACAGAAGTAATAGAATTATGACAAAAATTAAAATGCCTCCTTTGTAAAATTCCAGCACATTTATAATAAATACAAACCTCCACGGGTATCCTTTAGGAAAAGTGAGTGAAAATAGAGTGTGGGCAATCCATCTCAGAAAGGAACGGCTCTGTGACCAGATGACTTCTGGAATTATAAACTCAAGTAAGCCTGAGTGGGTCCAGTGGAAACCTAAGTGACATTTTGATTGATGTCAGGAATTAGCCTCACAAACTAAACCAAAGCTGCTTCTTCATGTATCTTAAATGTTTGTGTTTTAAAAGGTCAAAAAATATCTAACACCTAATTTTCAACAAAGGAGCAAAGCAAGTAAATTGGAAAAAGGATAGCCTTTTCAATAAATGGTGCCAGGAAACATGAGCATCTGCTTGCACAAAAATGAAAATTGACCCGCATCTCTCAATATGCATGAGAGTTAACTCAAAATGAATAAAAGACCTCAACACAAAACCAGAAAATTTAAGACTAATAGAAGATAGGATAGATAATGTGCTCCAACATATAGGCATAGGAAAGTATTTCCTTAATAGAATTCCAATTGCTCAAGAAATTGCAACCAGAATAGATAAGTGGGATTACATGAAATTAAAAAGCTTCTGTACAGCAAAGGAAACAATTAACAGAGTCAAGGAAATCCCCACTGAATAGGAAAAATTTTCACATCCTATACATCAGACAAAGGTCTAATAACCAGAATTTATAAAGAACTTAAGAAAAAAATATCCAAGAAAACAAATAACCCAATACACAAATGGGCAAAGGAACTGAACAGACAGTTCTCAAATGAAGAGGTCCGTAAAGCCATGAAACACATGAAAAAATGCTTAATATCCCTAGCCATTAGGGAAATGCAAATTAAAACAACTCTGAGATTCCACCTTACATCAGTAAGAATGGTCAAGATCAATAAAACAAATAACAACAAATGCTAGCGAGGTTGCAGAGAAAAGGGAACACTCTTACACTGCTGGTGGAGCTGTAAATTGGTCCAACCACTTTGGAAATCAATATGGAAGTATCTTAGAAAACTAAAAATTGACCTAATGTGTGGCCTAGCCATAACACTATTGGGAATTTACCCAAAGGGAGATGTGTCGTCATACCACAGAAACACCTGCATCTCCATGTTCAATGCAGCACTTTTCACAATAGCAAGGATATGGAATCAACCAAAGTACCCATCAACAGAAGAATGGATAAAAAAAACTATGGTACATATATACAATGGAATACTACTCAGCAATCAGAAAAATGAAATAATGCCATTTGCAGAAAAATGGATGGAATTGGAGAAAATTATTTTCAGTGAGCGAACACAAGCTCAGAAAGAGAAATACCACATATTCTCACTCATATGCGGGAGCTGAATCAAAATTATAAGAAGGAAAAAATCCTATGTGGAGGTCAGAACATAATAATAATAATAATAATAATAATAATAAAGCTAAAGTCAACCTAGCAGAGAAGGGACAATTTGGAGAATGCAAAAGAAAGAGGGAGGGATCTAGCAAAAGGAGGAAATCCTAGGAGAGGAGAGGGGAGAGGAGGGACAAGGAAGAGTGAGGAATGGGGGAAGGGGTGATCTCAGGGTGAACAGCCCAATTTTAATAGTACTGGAGATAATTATAATAACACCAATAATACCAAAGAATGGTAATAATATAGATGGGCTAGAAAATTCATGTAATAGTACTGACAATGTAAAAAAGATAGTTCATTACAGAAAAAGTTTCGATCTTAAACATAATTGGGACACAAGGATAGATAGAAAAATATTACCATAAAAAGACAAGCAAATGGAAGAGAACTCTTTGGTGGTGGGGAGGAGGAAGCACACAAGAGGGTAAGGGGGAACTTATTTGTGTAATGTACAACAAAATGCATACATGGAAATGTCACAATGAAATGCATGTCAGCATGAATCACATTAAGGTGCACATTAAAAATTTCCAATAAAAAAATATCTAGCACTTACTGAATGTTTGGCTGTGTATTTGCACAGAGACTGAGTGGAGCACTTTCCAAGCACTGTGATGTAACCTACACAGCTCTCTGGGGTGGTGTCACTGGTACGAGGCCCACTGTCATTGTCACAAGAGGAACTGCAGCATGAGGAAGGTAAAGAGTAAGTGCTGGCGCCAGGATACAAACGCAGCCAGCCTGACTACAGGGCCTTACCTCCAGGCTGTAGCACTTAGCTGCTGGGCTGCAAGGTATGTGGAAGCAAATAGGTTCAGATGGTCAGTGGGTGAAACAGTTGCTCACAGAAGAAAGTCAGTTTGGGCTTTCTAGCCGAGTTGAGTAGCATGAGGAAAAACGTTCTCAATTTCATGAAGCGACATTTGTCTCCTATTATATTACAAATTTAGCTCAGTTGGTAGTGTCCTGCTCTGCATTCTCTGAGGCCCTGGATTTCCATCCCCAGAACCACAAAAACAGGAAAAGGACATGGCATCCCACTCCTGAAACAATCCCGAAACGATCGGCCATTGAAAACCCTGAACATAGTGCCAGGCATGGCACAGTGTCAGGGAGTGTTTCGTTCTGTTGTACATAGGGTCGCTGTGAGTGGGCCCAACTTGATGGCACCCAACAACATATTATGAATGACTTACAACATATAAAAAATGTTAACCCTTTAATCATTTTAAAACTGTAGCACTTACTCTCTGTCCAATGCCTGCTCACTACCTACAGTGGCAGATACATTATCCAGTTATGCCATCTTGCTGTTTTAGTGACATTTTACTTTTTAATATCTTGAGAGAGAACCATCCTTCTTGTTCTGCTCTGCATTTAGGGGTTAGGGAAGACATTTGTCCTGTTCACTTTCACCAAGGTATCTGTGCACCACATCCTGAGAAGATCGTTTTCCTAATGTGTATTTGAAGATAATGTGCCTGTGCATATGGATCACACAGAAAAGGCGTGTCGCAGCTCTCTGTGCCACATATGCTGTATGAGGCCGGTGTTTCTCAGTCTTTGTGGTGTGTTTAAATCACCTGGGGATCTTCTTAAAAGGCAGGACCTGAAATTCTGCCTTTTAAACTAGCTCCTGGGTAAAGCTGATGATGCTGGTTCACAGACCACAATCTGAGGTCCAAGGTGCAGTATCCAGTTTTTAATGAGTATACAGGGAAAATCTGATATGTTTCTAAAGTCAAGGAAAAAATCTTCCCATAATTTTCTTATTTTTCCTGAGACTTTGTGTCTGATCATTAAAACTAGGTTTGGTATAAATCAAGTTATGTTTTAACATTTCTAAACAAAGGTACTTGTAAATACTATTTTTAAAATGTTTAAAAATGTTTCCTTTTGGTCTGAAATCTTTGGTTTACTATTCTCCTCCCCCTCCACCACCACCTCCTTCTCATCCTCCTCCTGTTCCTTCTCCTTCTTCTTGGATTCTAAGTTTTTGAAATTCTTATCCCTACTTTAGATTGTATTACAGACTGTCTGACTTGAAACTTCCAGAATCATCTGGCTATCAGAGAGCTGCAGAATAGCCAGTCCCATCTTGGGACAGAAGGTATAAGCCTTCTTTGATCAGAACTCTGGACACTAGAGGGACTAAAATCAGATTTTAGGATTGCTCTAGAGTTAGCTCCTTGACCTGCTGGCCTTATTTTAATAAATTCAACTTTGGAACTTCCTAGATGAATTACAAGCTTTTTTTGAAGTACTTTTGTCCCCACACTTTTCAGTTTATTGTTGGCATCACTGATTTTGCCCTGAGAAGGGGTAGCAGGTGTAGATACCACTGCCCACTGTGGAGTCCCTGTAATAATCTTTCTCTGGAGCTGCTTTGTACTGTAATAGACTATGTCAGATCAGCATCACAATCTGAGGCCCATTTCTGCCTCCTTCCTCTTTTATCATGTCAGGAGTTATTCTGAATAAATTTATCTTATGCCGAAGTCCATCTCAGCACTTGTTTCACATAGAACCCACTGATATGCCCTGATTTCAAATATGGAAATATGGAGTGCCATGGTATGGAGGAGAATTGTTCCATGTATTTATAAAGAGTTGTTGTTTTTAGGAGCCGCTGAGTCATGTCCAACTCATAGAAACCCTCATAGGGTTTTCAATGGCTGATTGTTTCGAGATTGCCTCGGGAGTGGATTGCCATGTCTTTCTCCCATTTTTGCGTTGCTGGGAATGGAACCCTGGACCTTAGATACTGCACAGTGGCACTCCACCAACTGAGCTAAATCCCTTTTTAAAGGGTTAAGTAGGACAAAATGACTGAACTATGAGAGAAGAAGCTTTCACATATACGTAAGGATGGACTTTCTAATCACAAGAACTATCTAACAATGTCATGGTTTAGCTCAAGAATAAGTTCCCTATTGCTGCAGTAATTCAGGCCAACTGGAGAACTGCTTGTTGTCAGAAGGTTATGTGGCATCATACACACACCCAGCACATAATGGAGCACCTGGAATCCTGAACATCCACAATGCTAGTTGAAAAGCAAAACCAACTTGTTCAGGGAGTCACACCAGAAGACCAAACCTCTGATTTTTCAGGGGTCCAGTGGATCTGCTGTAATATGTTTATACTTGTCTCTCAGGGCACTTCAGTGGTAATCTAGACAACATACATTTTTTAAATCAAAGACCCCCTAGCAGATGAGTTACAGCTTTGGACTGATTATCTCTATGATCTACCTGGTGGGATTAAAACCACACTTTACACATGCTTAGGTTAAACAATGTATAAAACAAGGTTCAGCATCTGATGCAATTCTAATGACTCCCTCCACTGACACTTGGCTCTCAGGCTTAATAATTTACAACTACAGCCAGAAACTACTGGTAGATTTGGCTCTGTTGGTGAAGTGCCACTCTGCACTCTCTGAGGCCCTAGGTTCCATCCCCAGCACCACAAAAATGGGAGAAGGACATGACAATCCATTCCCAAAGCAATCCCGAAACAATCAGCCATTGAAAACACTATGAATAGCAGAGAAGCTCTGACATAGTGCTGGGCATGGCACAATGTCGGGTAGTGTTTTGTTCTGTTGTATGTAGGGTCTCTATGAGTTGGATCTGACTCAAGGGCACCTAACAACAAACAACAACATCTAGAAAGATGTTCTTTCTCAAAGTTGTTGTCTTTCTCCTTGCATCAAGACATGGGCACAGCAAGGAGGAGGTACAAACTGTCTCCTTCCACATTCCATGGTGGTCAGATTACATAAGTAATCATATATCTCAAATAGTGAAATAAAATAGTAAGAAAGTTTGGTAGAAAAAAAATGTAGCAAAGCCAGCATAAGGATCTCTATATAAGGAGGTATTCATTAGGTATGCAAATATTTACTGAGCCCCTAGCAAGGGCTAGCCTCTCCTGCAGGTGGTGGGGATAGAATGATATGGTCAACAGAGCTCCTAATGTCATGGAACTTATATTTAAATGCCATTGAAAAACCTGACTGACCTTTCTCTGAGAGAAGCCGTCAAAGTCACTCACTGACAGTGATCCCAGAGCAAGTACCTTGGAGCCTCCAGACTGTGATCATTCTCCACTCTCCCCACCCTCAAATCTCTGCAGCATCCTTGGATGTTTAGTCTATACTTTCAAGAAATATTTTATTATATTAGTAGTGCTCTGAAGCAAATCCATAAAGTTTGCAAGACAATTTTTTTTTCTTTAAAAGCAAGCTCAGCAATATTTGGGGGTTTTTAAAACTGATGATGCAGCTGACCTCTGGAGACAGAGGCAGTGGGAGGGCCCTTATTGATATAAATAAATACGAGTCTCTGGTGCTGCGAACCCACAGCTTGGACACAGAACTGAAGTCTGAACTCCACCTCCAGGCAAAATGAGGCTCAATGTGGCAGCTGTGCTTCTCCTGCTGCTGGTCAGTAGCCTCCCTCCCATCCACGGTGAGAACTTTCATTTATATTTTCACTGTCCTTTGAATAGGAATTGTCTTCAGCCATTGCAATTTTTTCCAATTAAAAGTGGTCGTAGAGTGCAATCTGACCAAATGGGAAAAACCTGCTCATTTGCTTCTAGGTTTCTGAAAGCAAGGTGCTTAGGGATTTAACTCTAGAAACTAAAAACTTTTATATTGTTAAGATTTTTGTTTATAGAAGGAGGAGACACTGGAATGTGACATATGTTCGGTTTGTATATTCCTGGCCTTTTTCAGATTAGTTCCTGCTATTATAATTCTTTACATGTTTATCTTCTTTGTTCTGCCTCTCAGCACTACCTCCTTTCACCAAATCTTACACAGGGCCTAAAGGTTATTGATGTCAACTGGTCTCCTGTATCAAATGTTCCCAACACAGTTCCATATGGTCAGATCTGACATTTTAAGTACATTAGGGATAAAGAAACTGTCTTCCAAGTCTAAGCGGGGCAGCTGTCTTTGTATGACTAGATAAATATGCCTAGCTGAAGCAGGAAGTTGCTATATGGCTGAAGGAATGGACACACGTGCAGAAAGAAACACTGCTCAAGTTTACAGGATAAATTTTTATTCTTAAACACAGTTTTATTTCCTCATCTTTATTTTGCTTCATGTGCCATTTTCACTCTTCAAAACTCTCATTTCTCTCCTCCTCCAGGAAGCTTTCCCATTGCTCCTGGCAAAGTTAGTTGTTATGAAGAAGTGCCCTGTTTCCAGGATGCAGTGTAGAGCTTGGGTGTAACACCATCTGCTGAGGCATTCTACTACTTTTTTACCTGTTCCCTCTCCTAACCTGTAAACACCCTGAGAATTGGGCCCTTTGATTTGTAAATATATGTCAGTATGGTGATAGGTGCTGTGGATAAAGAGAATTTTATAAATGTCTTTTTAAAAAAACCCTCAGGCTTTATTAAAATGGATGAGATGAGTTATTTATAAAAATATCTAATACTAATAACTTTTATGGTTGAATGAAAATCCCAGTATTCAATGTTTATTGTTGGCTTTTGTTTGTTAATGATTTGTGACTGAGATGGAGAACCAATCAACATATTAAACAAAATTTAAAAAGCATCTTTCGTTCATTTTCTGGAACAGAGAGGCAGAGAGGGTGGGGAGTACAAGAGAGAGAATTCTGTTGCATCACGTCATCATGTTATTGCTTTTGCAACTCTATAACCAGATCGTGCCATCTGATTTTATCTGTTGGGAATGGTGGTCTATTGATTTTACGCTGCATGAATTATAACTGAGTTGTATGTCCCTAAAGAGGCAGTTCTCGAATTTTCTTAAATGGACAATTACCTGGGTACCAATATAATGCTACCACAAATTTCAGTAAGTGTGCTTTTTAAAAGTCAATTTTATTTTTAAGATTTTGGTGGAAAATGTTTGAAAATACTCAAGCCAAGACAAACAGAAATGCACAAACTAAAGGCATATGTATGGGTGGAAGCACCAGCTTGAAATTTTTAAATCTTCTAATGCACAGTATGAAAGATGGGTAATTAAGTTCTAGTCATAAATTATATGCCAAAGGGATTAAAATAGCTGGTTGTGTGTTTGCAGGTGTTTTGGAGGCCTATAACACAGACCTGAAGTGTAAATGTGTCCGAGAGACCTCAGGCCGCATCCCCCCGCACCTCATTGATCACATTCAGGTTGTGCCCCCTGGGAACGGTTGTCCAAACACAGAAATCATGTAAGTTGCAAGACAAAAATAAATATAATTCCTGTCTCCCAATGAAAATCAGATCAAAGTTACCATACAGAATAGTAATAAGAATCTCAAAGAGATATGCTTGAATGTTGCTTTAAAAAAAACCTGAAACTAATCATGAGAATTAGTAATATTTAAGTACTTACCTTGGAGCAGCCCTGAACTAACTGCTTTATATTCATGCGCTCATTTTATTCCTTCAATTTATTCCATCAAGCAGTGTCACGCCCTTACAGATGCAGAAACTGAGGATTAGGGAGGTCAACTGTCTGAGGTACTGCATCGGACAGGATGGAGCCCAGAGTCCACCAGCTGACTGTTCCAAAGCCTTTTCTTTACAATACCTTGAAGTATGCAGTGGAATAACATTTTTCGCAGAGCACCCCTAACTGCTATTATTAGTAGCTCTTTCCATGGTTTTCCTTTTTATTTGTTCTGTCTTCTTTTTCTTTTCTTTCTTTCTTTTTCTCCTCCTCTCCCTCCTCCTCTGCCACTGCCACTGCCACCTCCTCCTCCTCTACCTCTAACTCTCTTTTAGTGCTTGAGTTGGAACCCAGGGCCTCACACATACTAAGCAGTTGCTCTACTACTGAGCCATCTCTCCATCCCCCCATCCCCCTTTGGATGTTTTTAGGCTTTGGGATGTAAGCAGCTCCCTTTTGTCTGCCCCATTTTGATACCAGTACTTTGTGCCTTGTACCATTTGCATTCAACCTGTAAAACAGAAATATAGGATATCAAGAATGTATATGGAAATTTTTCATTTAAAAGCTATTATACTTTCATTAATATCTTCATCAATGAAAGTTCTAACAAAATCACAATTATTGCTCTCAGACTCAGAGATGTGAAGTCTAGCTGTGGTATATTTGGGAGCAGGGCCTTTGACCAAATAGAAAAGCAAGACTCCTTTCTTTTGATTGCATTTCCTCTGCATGACTCAAGTCTCTTACCTCTCAACCAAGGGAAGTAATGCACCCCAATTTTCTTTAATGTCAAGTGTTTTGAAATAACAAGATTTTAACACCAGTCTTTTTGAAATAATAAACATTTGAATGCATATCTTCTTGTCAGATTTTGCATTTCTGAACTTTAACCAGATATGGAAACAAAAGTTGCAAATTATTATGAGAAACTTGTACCAGTCAGGGTGAAAACACCAGATAGTTAGATATCTGTTTTTCTATCATGAGCTCAGAAACCAAACTGGAAGATACTGCCTAAGAACCCACCGATACCATGATTTCTGACTTCTCTAAGATGCACCTACAAAGGTGGAGAGAGTTTCACAGTTAGAAAGATGGATTCTTGCAGTTTTTTGAAATATGGCTATAATAAGTAATACATGAAGAAACTGTTTTACCTCAGGTCACACCAGCAGAGAGTAGCATCTCCCAGTTTTCTATCACCTGGGAGACTTCACTTTTCCACTACAGGTAAAGCCCTTATCACATGTCTGGCACCTGGTAACTGTTCAGGTCATGCTCATGGAAAGCAGTGGCTAAAAGTGTGGTTCTAGAGTCAAATACCCTTTATTTGAATCTTGCTCTATCATATATTTGTTGTGAAATCTTGGACAAATTATTTGAACTCTCTAATCCTCAAGTTCCTCAACAGAAAATGAGGAAATAAAAGTTCTGTGTTAGAGCACAGGGTTTTTGTGAGGTAAATTGAGATAGTCTGGATTACCTATTAAACATAGCACATTATGAGAATGATGTTCAATAACCATTAGTCATTAACTCTCATTGTTGCTTTTGCTATTGTTTAATTTCTCAGATAAGGAAAGCCTTACTACCTGATGGTTCCACAAAGTATCACTCAGAGCAATCAGCTCTGCAGCCTCTGCCATGTTAAATTTCATTAAACTTTTTTTTCAGATAAAATGAATTCAAGAGAAGGGGACCGGTGGGAGGAGGGAGAGGAGACAAGTGAGGGTAATAAGAAGATGAATATAATCTAAGTACATTATATACATGTGTAAAAATACCATAATGAAACTCATTATTTTGTATAATTAATATACACTAATTTTAAAAACCTGCAGCTGTACCATTTTGTCATCCAATCCCATCAGATCTCGGAAGCTAAGCAGAGTCAGGCCTGGCTAGTACTTGGATGAGAGAGTACCTGGCAATACTAGGTGCTATAGGCTTGGGAAAAGGATCTGGCAACCCACTCCCAAAAAATAATCGGCCATTGAAAAACCCTATGAATAGCAGAGAAGCACTGACAATAGTGTTTCATTTTTTTGTACATATGGTAGCTAAGAGTAGGACACCAACTTGATGGCACCTAACAACAACAACAATTTTAAAAAGGGGTTTGGGTTTAGCTCAGTTGGTAGGGTGCTTCCCTGCACTCTCTGAGGATCTGAATTTGATCCCCAGCACCACAAAAATGGGAGAAGGATGTGGCAGTGCACTACCAAAAACAGTCCTGAAACTACCAGCCATTGAAAACCCTATGAGGTTTGCTGAGTTGGACCCAACTCAACGGCACCTAACAACAACAATTTTAAAAAGAAAAAAAATTTAAAGCCTTTGAGAGAGTATGTTCCATAGTCTATTATATTCTCCCAAGCTCAATGGATAGGCACATCTTAAAGATATTTTGATAACTTTAAAACTGAGCCAACACGAAATCAGCTATTCAGTTTTCCTCCACCTCATGTAAAGGTCATCAACAAAACACTAACCTCTGATATGTGAGATTCTGTCAATTTTGGGTTCAGCTCAACCATCTGGCATGTATTGGTCCACAAACGGTTGTTTTCTTATTGCTCAGGTGTCATGCCACAAATCACCTATTTCAGATCCAATTTCACCTCATCAAGGAATAATTATTTTCATGACCAACTTTTTCATTATTAAAAAGTACAAGATTAACTAAACTGTAACACTTAATTTTATTTTTCCTCAGAACCAGGACAAAGACTAAGTTGACTATCTGCCTGAAACCTCAAGCCAAATGGGTACAAAGAATGATAAAACGTTTAAGGAGGTAAGTCATACATACTAAAGCCTTTCAGAGTCCCACTTGTATTAAGGGATTTCCCTTCCAAGGCACCCAAAACTGGGACCATTTTAAATCTATGAGAAGTTCCTAAGACAAATAACTGAATTTTGCCATTACTACTTCTCAGATGTCTACAGTCATACCACCTTGGCATCTGATCTCATCAGATCTTGAAAGCTAAGCAGAGTCTGGCCTGGTTACTCCTTCGATGGTAGATGGCCTGGGAATACCGGGTGCTGTATGCTTGGGAGAAGGGTCCAGTAGCCCACTCCTGAAACAATCAGCCCTTGAAAACCCTATGAATAGCAGAGAAGCACCGACAATAGTGCCCAGCATGGCACAGTGTTGGATAGTATTTCATTCTGTTGTAGGATCCTTATGAGTTGGACCCGACTCAATAGCCCATAAAAGCAACAACTTAACAGATAGAGTAGGGGTGACTCTTTTCAACAGTTCAGAAAACTAAACTGGGAGCCAGTATGCATAGCATTCCTTACTTGATATTTCCAGGGGAAAGCCACAGTTTTTTGTGGGTGATCCTCTATGCATGATTTTTTAAAATGTTGTTTCTGTTTGTTTCATAGTCGGATGCTTTCAACTCCACCAGCTCCAGTGAGTAAGAAAAGGACTGCCTGATGCTGATACTACCCCTAAGAATACCTGCATTCCCCCTTTATCATTACTCTGGATTTTTTGTTCTTGGTTGAATCTTTTCTGAATAAATAACTTCCTTATACATACTAGCATGAGACTATCTATAAAAATAACCTGAACTGGGTGCAGTGGTACATGCTTGTAATCCCAGAAACTCGGGAGGCTGAGACAGGAGGATCAAGGCCAGAGGCAGGCTACATAACTTAGTAAGACCCAGACTCAAAAAAAAAAAAAATTAAGAATGGGCTTGGGGTGCAGCTCAGTCGTAGAGCACTTGCAAAAGTATGTGCAAGGTCCCGGGTTCAATCTCTAACTACTTTTTAAAAAATTAAACAATAAAAATAACATTACAGAAGCTGACAGGGCAAACTCAAGTCCCTTCACATACAGAACCCTACACATCTGGAGGTTCTCATTCTTATTAATCAGGAGGTTCTCATTCTTATTAATCAGGAATAATTAATAATCTTATTAATCCTCAATGAAACTTTGAGGATATTTAGTCACAAACCACATAGGAATCTTCTGATACTCTACCTGTTGTTTAATGCTGAACTGTTCTAGAAGATATGAGAATGAGAACTTAACCTGAATTCTGAGCATGTAGCTTGAATTAAGAAGAAAGTTACAAAATGTATTTCTATTATTTTACACCCTGAGAAAAGCAGATTTCCATGAGAAGCTCAAAAAACTGCCTGGGAAACCTATGGAGATCTAGCCTGACAAGACACAGAAGGCCCCACGGTAAATGTCCTCTGTTTAAGAGCCACTTTTGAGAGGAATGGAGCCTGCTACTTTTAGAGTTCTTCTGTAAGACTTATTACCTCAGATTAAAATTAATAGCATTGAAAGGTCCTCAGACTTAAAAGTTCTAGAATACTCAGGAAATGTATTTGAAAGGTGATATACAAATGTTGGCCTTGGCAAACATGTTTTATACACATCTTTTGCACAGACAAAATACCAGCCACTAGTATCAAATTCTTTAATGTTTCCTAATAATCTAATGCCATTCAATAAACTTGAGCAAACATTTTACGTAATTATGAGCAATTCATTGCTAACCAGACATTTACTCAAATTGAGACATTCTGCAGCTATTCATAATGAAAAGTAAGGTTTCATTGTGTTAATTTTCCTTTGTATACTGTGGCCCTCTACAGATGACCTGAAATTGTGCCAGCCATGAGTGAAGTTATTTAGTGGGAAGTGCTTAGCTATGAGAGCTTTCTCCTGACATACTAATCATGATTTTCTCCAAACTCTTATTCAAACCCACTCTCATTGTCTCATTACGTTGATTCTTCAAATTTCCAATGTTTCACTTTACAAATTTTTGCATTGAATTTGACAAACAAAAGATAACACTTAAATTCCTCTCCTTCCCCCCACTGCACTGAGCTCTTGGCCTCCGGGTGCCTCCCCAGCTGCTTCCTGGAGGTCTGTCCCCAGTGTGCCCAGATTCTAAGCTCTCCCTGGCTTCCTTTCATTTTTCTCCCTTTATTTTTTGATTTATTTTTACTAAATAAATCTCTTTGGAAGGAATAAAAAGTACCTATAAGTACTATATTTTGTGTACAATTTAACATTTTTTATTATAAATACAGAAGGGGATTATAAAGTGTCATCAAAATCCTGCAGACTTCTGTGTTTAGAAATCAGAAATCATTTTCATGCTTTAATTTGATTTTGATCTTATAAAGTATAGCTACACAAATATCCAGGAGCTTCAAATAAGAAATACCACCATTTCACATGAGGCATCTACCATTACCCTGAAGAAACTGGGACACAGCACAGTGAAGTGACTCGTTTGAGGCCTTATACCTACTAAATGACAAATTGGGACCCAGGCAGTGTGGCACCAGGATCTATGCTTCTAACCATTACACTGTGCTGACACTATTTTGTTGTTGTTAGGTGCTGACTCTATAGGAGGCAGATATCATCAGAAGAAACCTGAGCAAATAGACTTTTACTTGTCTCAGTTCATGTAACTAGACAGAGACAAACCAGAACCCAGGACCACATGACTGCTAAGCGAATGTTCTTCCGCATTACACAGAGCTACCTGATGTTTTCTTTAAGAAATAAAAGCAGCAAAGAAAGTTTTGTTTCTCTAAATGTACTTCTCACCTCAGGCCCTTTGCCCATTTTCCTTTCCAGGCCAATCAAAGCTCGTGGATATTGCACAGATCATGATAAGGCTTTTTAAACTAGAAGAAAGGGATTTGAATGTTTTTATAAAGAAATAATAAATGCTTCAGGAGATAGATGTGCTTGCCCTGATTTGAACCTTACACAATGTACACATATCAAAACACCACATGGCCCCCCATAAATATGTACAGTTTTTATGCATCAATTTGAAAAAGAAAGGGAAGGGTGGGAGCTCTCTCTCCTTCATGGGAGGATAGTTAGGGCATCCATTGCATATAGTCCGATCCCAAGGGGATCCGGGCCTCAGAGAGGGCAGCAGGACGCAAAGGCTGTGGATAAATATGGAAAGGGAAACAAAGCAAGGGCAGTGAGGGGCTCTGAACTGTTTTTCTCACCATACAAACACCCATCCCTCAAAAGTCATGATGGATTTAGGGTAGTCGGCTAGTCTGGGACAGGGAGCTTTTATATCATAATTTGATGCAGAGAAACTTACTGAACCAGTTAGTGGAGGGTCCAAGGAAGGTCTGGAAGACATGACAAGGAAGCAGCAAGACAGAATTTAGGTAATCCTGACTACATGCTTACATTTACACATACACATGTAAAGTAATTAAAATGCAAAGTAAATAGGTTGAAAGGAAAATACAAGGTAACACTGACCAAAACAGAAAATAGAATGGCTACCTGTGTGTGGTGGCACGGCCTCTAATCCCAGCACTCAGGAGGCTTAGGCAGGAGGATAGCCAAGGATTTGAGGACAGCCTGGGCTACATTTGCAAGCCTGGGCTACATAGCAAAACAACAAACACACGAACAAACAGAAAACCAGACTGATTGACTCTGGAAGATCGAACAAGGGAGCTATAAGGCTACACTGTCCAAGGCTCTCCTCGCAGCAGAACGCAGGAAACCTGAAGCAAACTAAGTTGAGGCTCAGTTGTGTTACTCAGACCATCCTCCAGCAGAAGCCTCAGGAGGAAAAGATTCTGTGCTCCAACTAAAAGGAGCAGCCCGGGCCTCATCTTAGCATAGCTTGCCCAGCTGTGTGGTGTTCTGCTGTTGTCTTCTATATTCCTTCACTTTCCTTCCATGGGACCCTCCTCTCTGCAGGATATCCTGTTTCCATGCTGCCAACTCTGTGGAAGCGTTGGTGCATAGCCCAGAGTTTCCTTGCTCTGATGTAAAGTTTGGTGGTACTTTGGAACAGAATGAATGTGCTACTCCATAAAAGAAACTCAATGAAACTGAGGAAGAAGACCCCATGCAGGTAGAAGTGTGATATTAGAAAGAGAAATCATGTCATCTTGAGACCCTAAGGACAGGTTTCTTCATGCACACTCCTCTGAGGAGCACCATCTGCAGCACCTAGAAACTTGTTAAAATAAATATTCTCAGGCCTACTAAGTCAGAAACTCACAGATGGGGCTCAACTATTTGTTTAACAAACTGGTATAATAAAACATACGTAGGCTTTGTTCCTGGTTCCTGGTACAGAGTTCCTAAACCCCTCAGGAATTTCCTGAGTGGTAAAAGTGTCTCTTATTATTCATAATGGGCCTCTTTGAACCATACCTGAGTTTATGCTGAGGTGATCTCTATTGGCAGACTTGTAAAGAATTTCAGGATGGGGGCTGATAGGCAGAGGAAATAGGTTCGTAGAGGGCAAGAACTATCAGCACCCTGATCCCCACAACCTCTAGGGAGAGTTAATAACTAATGGCCAATAACTGAATCAATTGGCCGCAAGCCAGCATAAAAACCCCAAAACGTTGGAGTTTAGAAAGCTTCAAGTCGGTGAAGACACTGAGGTCCTGGGAGAGTGGTGTACCTGGAAAGGACATGGAAGTTCTCCGTCCCTCTTCTACTTCCTTGGCCTATGCATTTCTTCCATTCAGCTGTTCCCGAGTTGGTTCCTTTATTAAATAATAATAATAAATAAAAACAATAATAGTAAGTATTAGGGCTGGGGTTTAGCTCCATTGGTAGAGTAGCCATGCTGCACTCTCTGAGAACCCAGGTTTGAACCCTAGCATTGTAAAAAAAATGGGAGAAGGATGTGGCAGTCCACTCCCAAAGCAATCCCAAAGCAATCAGCCATTGCAAACCCTCTGAGGGTCACTATGAGTCAGACTTAATTCCATGGCACTTAACAATAACAACAAAAATAGTAAGTATGATAGTAAACCTTAATTGTCAACTTGATTGGATTGAGAAACACCTGGGAGACTAGTAAAGCACACTTCTGGATGTGTCTGTGATGGAATTTCGAGAGGCAAATCATGAGGCCTCTGATGTACTAATGGATTAATCTCATGGTAGATGCATAATATGATGGCATTAGTGGGAGGTGGTGAAAGGTAGGACGTGGGGCCTACTTGGAGGAAGTGGGTCACGGGGGGCATGTCCTTGGAGGCTATTTCTTGCTCTGGCCCCTTCCAGCATTCTTTCTGCTTCCTGGCTGCCATGAGGTAAACAGCTTGTCTGCCACATGCTCCTGCCACCTTGATGTTCTACCCAAGTACATGGGACCAAGAAACCACACACAGAACTCTGAAACTGTGAGCCAAAATAAATCTTTCCTCCTTTAAGTTCTCTCAGGATATTGGTCACAGCTACTCAAAAAATAACAAATATAATAAGTAAAGGGCTTTTCTGAGTTCTGTGAGTCATTCTAGCAAATTACCAAATCTGAAGTGTGTTGTTGTTGGTGGTGGTGGTTGTGGTTGAGTTGGGTCTGACTCATAGTGATCCTATGTACTGTAACAGAACCAAACACCAACACTGTGCCATGCCTGGTACTATATCAGTGCTTCTCTGCTATTCATAGGGTTTTCAATGGCTGATGGTTTCAGGAGTGAGCTACCAAGTACTTCTCCCTTTTTGAGGTGCTAAGGATTGAACCCAGGACCTCAGAGAGTGAAGAGCAGCACTCTTCCAACTGAGTTAAACCCCAGCCTGAAGTATATAGTTAGCTGAGAAGAAATGTGGATAGTCTGGGCAACCCATTTGCAAATGATAGCTAAAGTACAGACTGTCTTGTGGGACTGAGCCTTTAACCTGTGGGTTCTGTGCTAACTACAGATAATGTCAGATTTGAATTGTTGGATATCCAACTGGTGTCAGAGAATCAGAGCTGGAGAACTGGTTAGTATCAGCAAACACTTGAAAAAAAATTATCTCAAAAATCCTCCAGGTGATTATGATGCTGATAAAGTTTGCAAAGAATTGTTCATCCCTTTTAATAAATTACAGTCATCTAGGGAGTTTCTTTTTCTTATATCATATTAATTAAGTTCCAACTTATATATAGTAAAATTCATACTCTTTAAGGGTTCAGTTTGGTGCATTGGTTGAAAAACCCAGCCCCTCTTCCATTCCTATAGTTTTGTCTTTTCCAGCATACGATATAACTGGAGTTGTACAATGTACAGCCTTTTGTCTGTCTTACTTTCAATTTGCATAATGGTTTTGAGATTCATCATATTGTTTAATGTATCACCAGTTTACTCCTTGTTGTTACTGTTATTCCCTTGATTGGATATGCCACAGCTGGTTTTTTAATTCAACAGTTGATAGACATTTGAGTTGTTTCTAGTTTGGGGCTACAGTGAATAAAATTGCTAACATTTATGTACAAGTCTTTGTGCAGACATATGTTTTTGTTTCTTTCTGGTACAGAAAAGAAATTTGCTGTCTGGTAAGTCCCTAGAAATGTGATTGGTTGGTCATATGGTGGATGTGTGTTTAACTTTGTAAGAAACTATTCAATTGTTTTTCAAAGAAGATACACTATTTTGCATTCTTACCAGAAATATGAGAGTTCTAGTTGCTTCATGACTTCACCAGCACTTGGTATTATTGGCCTTTTAAATTTTAGACATCTTAATAGGTTTTAATCTCTTATAGTCTTATTTTGTATCTCCCTAATGTCTACAGTTGTTGAGCAGTTTTTTGCATTCATATTTGAGAGCTACATAGCTATAGAAGATATCTACCTTATATTGAGTTCCAGTGGCAAAGTTGTTAAAAAGAAATTGGACAAATATATGTGAACCTATTTCTGCACTGTCTTTTGTCTTTTGTTGATTTATATGTCTATTCTCTTTTAAATACCACAATGGTGTTGCTTAATGTAAGTCTTAAAATTCTGTACCAGAAATCTTCAAACTTTGTGCTTTTTCAAAATTGTTTTGGCTATTTTAAAGCCTTTGCTTTTTCATATAAATTTAAGAATCACCTTATCAGTTTCTAACCTCCTAACAAAGGACTTAAATTGTGATTGTGTTGAATATATACATTGATCTGAGGAGAACTGGCATCTTAATAATAATGAGTCCTCCAGTTCATAAACACAGTGTATCTCTCTTTGTGAGGCTTCTCTAATTTCTCTCAGCAATGTTTTGTAAGTGTCTACATTCAGATCTTTCAGTCCCCCTAAACCAAACTATGAGCTGTAACTTTTGAAGGATATTCACCTATAGGAGCAAGACAAACAGCCATGCTCATGACTTATCATCCATATCATGTGGGAAGTTGTCAGAAGTGGCTTCTAGCCTAATTTTAGTAAGGCAATAATTCCCCCTCCTT
>VMDO01007371.1:51585-91875 GCA_007922755.1 Pedetes capensis
AAAAAAAAAAAAAAAAAAAAAAAAAGGAAAGAAAGAAAGAAACTCTTGTGCACAATGAAAATGCTCTTGTACAGAATGGAATTTGGCTGGGCATAGTGCATGCTTGTAATCCCAGCAAAGTGAGAGGTGGAGGCAGGAGAATCACAAGTTCAAGACCAGAGGCAGCCTGCGTAATTTAGTGAGACTCTGTCTTGAAAAAAGTAAAAATAAATAAATAAATAAATAAATAAATAAATAAATAAATAAAAAAAAATGGGCTGGGGGTGCAACTCAGTGGTACAACACTTGCAAAGCATGCAAGTGCAAGGTCATGGGTTCAACCCCCAGTACCACAAAAAAGAAAAAAGAATGTAATTTGGTGGAAATTATTAGGAAATTATTGTGCACCTGAGCATGCTGGCAGGATTGAATTAATAATTGTTATTATAACCTAATGTAATTATATAATATTGATATCCCTAGCTTAAATTCTGCTAAAATTATATTGCCTGCAGCCATAGCACTGTGGCTAAGCAGGGTTGGGCCAGGTTAGATCATGGATGGGAGACCACCTGGGTCCTATAGGTTTGGGAGAACTAGCAACCCACTCCCAGAAAACAAAGCAATCAGCCATTGAAAACCCTATCAATAGCAGAGAAGCACCTAACCTAACAATTAAAATTATGTCATGACATGAGGACACTAGGATATATTACAAAAAAAAAAGGAAAATAAATATGAGCCCAATCTCATCAAAATTTTAAGATGACTAACATTTATTGGAGGGCTGGGATTTAGCTCAGTTCGTAGAGCAGTCTCTGAGGTCCTGAGTTCAATTCCCAGCACTGCAAAAATGGGAGAAGGACCTGGCAATCCACTCCCAAGGCAATCCCAAAACAATCTGCCATTGAAAAACCTATGAGGGTCGCTATGAGTCGGACACGACTTGATGGCACCTAACAACAACAACATTTATTGAATTCTTAAAATTGCTGTGTAATATAAGGTACCAATAGAAAACAGAAGGCAAGCTCAGCTGGGTGCTGAGGCACATACCTGTAATCCCAGCCACTCAAGAGGTTGAGGCAGGAGGATCATGAGTTTGAGGCCAGAGGTAGCCAGTGCAATTTAGCCCCGTCCCAAAATAAAAACTAAGTTAAAAAGGGCCTTCAGGTGCAGCCTCAGTGGTAGAGGATGTGCCTAGCATATTAAAGGTCTTGGGTTCAACCCCCAAATAATGCAACAAACAAACATATAAGCAAGAGATCATTAGCAGCTAGCACTTTAAAGAGAATGGAGAGTAGGAACTATTTCAGGGTTCATGGAATAAGCAATATATGTGAAGGCACCCACTCGCAGGCCTGAAGGAGAAAGTAGAGGAAATGGTACCCCATAAGGGTTTTGAAAGCTTGGTTACTTGATAGGAACCACAGTCATTTAAGTAAAAGCTACAACCAGAAGTGAAGTGTGAGCAGCAAGTGGAGGAAATACATTCTTCAGCTTCTATTTCCTCCCATCTCCTATCTACTCTCCCTCTCTTCACTCTATCATCAATCAAACCCATCCAGAAGAGGTCAGATAAGAAAACCAAGGTTCAGAGAGGCTAAGGAATTTTCCTAATGTCACCCAGCTAGTGAATGTCAATCCTAGTATTTAGATCCCAGGAGATATACTCCAAATACCATGATCTCATTCATTATTTTGCAATTCTAATGGAGGACTGACACAAATACATATTGTTGTAATCTGTAATAATAATTAGTGAAGCCTATAGATGTGTGTTTTTATCATAAGTTCCATCACTGGAAAAATCCTAACACCCTTACCCTCAAAGGTGAGTGATGGGGAAGGATGAAGATCGCAAACAGTATCTCTTTAGCCTTATTCTTTCTGTTTATGTCTTGGTGGCGTTCCCTGCAGGGGCTCCAGCTCTTCCTGACACATGCTGTGGTTTCCAGGCCTTTCTGTTCCTCACCAGCTCCTGAGCAACTGCCTTCCCCATCAACCCAGAGGCAAGTCCCCGACCACCCACAGGGAGCACTTTGGCCAACCTCACAGCACTGCGCCTCCAAAGAGGTTCTTTAGCACCCTCTGGTGGCGAGTCCAGGAAATACCATGCTTAAATTAAAGGAGGAAGTGGGGGAGGCGACACTAAACTGGGCACAGTCTCCTCTGCTTTTCCGATTCAGTCAGACCCCTAAGAGTGTCTCCCAGGGATTTCAGACAAGTCCATCCCATGACTCCTTTTTGTCAGTGCCCAATTGACATTTGAGAGTTAGAAACCTGCATCAGAACCCTGCATCAGAACCCCCAGATGATTTATATGCAGCTGACCTGAGCAGCTTTATTCTCCATATTTTTTCTTTTACATTTCTCTCATCGTCTTCACGCAAAGTGACTGTATGCAATCAATTCCCAGGGGTAAACCTTAACTCCTCAAGTTAGGTCAGCAACCAGGATAAGGAGAAGGAAAAGAAGTGGGAGCCAGAGGCTGTGGATCAAAATTTGGTCCTGCTATGACTTACTAGGGCTGGGATTTAGCTCAGTTGGTAGAGCACTGCGCTGCACTCTCTAAGGTCCCAGGTTCAATTCCCAGCACCGCAAAAATGGGAAAAAGGGCCTGGCAATCCACTCCCAAGGCAATCCCAAATCAGTCAGCCATTGAAAACCCTATGAGGGTTGCTATGAGTTGGATACCGACTCCACAGCACCTAACAACAACAACAATGACTTACTAACACTGACAGTGTCAGGGAGTGCTTCATTCCGTTGTACATAGGGTCGCTATGAGTCAGACCCAGCTCGATGGCCCCTAACAGCAACATGACTAACTAAAATACAATTAAATTCTCTGAGTCTCACAATTTTTAATTTTCAGATGAAAATAACATCAACTCATTAGAGGATTAAGAATAAAAACACCTTTCAGGTCAGCTACATGAAACCTGGGGTCATCAGTGAGGCTTATAAATTCCAGGAAGTTGGGATTACTCTTCAGTTTCTTATATCATTCCACTGGTTTTCTAGAAACGGTCCCGTTCAACCCTTTGCTTTTAAGCCACAGTCCTCTACTGGCATCCAGTAGTTGCTGGCATAATGTGGAACTACTCAACCAAATATGATACTGCAGTAGGCCAAAGAACTGACCCAGGAAGACAGAGCCAGCCTATCGCTCACCACAAAGAAGCCCACTATCTGCTGAAACCTGAAGCAGATGGCTTTAATTGTTCCCAGTAAGATTTATCCCACTTCATTATCAGCTGCCAGGTGTCAAGCTAGGGAAATATGTGCTCAATTTTCTTTCATGCATAATCTCAGATTGTTTTTCTTAGGTGCCCTGTCTGATTTATAGTGACCTTCATAGAGTTTTCAATGGATGATTGTTTCAAGATTGCCTCAAGAGTGGATTGCCAAGTCTTTCTCACATTTTTTCTGGTGCTGGGGATAGAACCTGGGACCTAAGCACCACAAAAATGGGAGAAGGACCTGGCAGTGCATTCCTGAAACAATCAGTCACTGGCAACCCTATGAATAGCAGAGAAGCACTGACATAGTGCCAGGCATGGCACAGTGTCGGAAGTGTTTCATTCTATTGTGCACAGGCTTGAGAAGAGTCGCACATAACAACAACAAAGTACTTTATAACAAATGGCAGGTGAGGTCACTCGGTTTTCTTGTGTAGGTCATGGGTGCCAGCTTTGTATCTTTCCATTTGCTTTTTTGCATGTTCTGCTCTTATACCTCTCACCTCCTAAAATATAAAAATGATTGTAAGCAAAGTAAAGCACCCTGACTCTTATTTTCAATAAAGGAGATAGATATTCCAGGGAGTGCTCATTCTTTGTCAGTCAATCTTCTCCATTGCTTGTCACTGATAGGCAGCCACAGTGTGTACGAAGACATTTTTAAAATTTTGCTTGCTTGACATTTTGCCTAACTTTAGAATTTGTAGTGTATTTTAGCGTTAATTGTAACTTAGAGACTCCCTACCTGGGAGAAACTTCAAAGAATTGCATTTGGGAAATACCCAGCACTCCATTTTTTAAAAAAATTAAAGCACTTTCCCCACATTTTCCACCTATGATAACCTTATATACAGACTCAATTTTCACTGAAATTAATGAAGCTCTGAAAACCTATGTTGCAATGAAGGTATAAACCAGGGTTGTTGTTGTTGTTAGGTGCCGTCAAGTCGGTATCCGACTCATAGCGACCCTCATAGGGTTTTCAATGGCTGACTGTTTCGGGATTGCCTTGGGAGTGGATTGCCAGGCCCTTCTCCCATTTTTGCAGTGCTGGGAATTGAACTCGGGACCTCAGAGACTGCAGCGCAGTGCTCTACCAACTGAGCTAAATCCCAGCTCAAACCAGGGTTAACAGTATTCATTTTGCCACAATTAGTTTAACCTGGATTCAAATCCTTGGCGTTCTTATCTTTTTCCTGCTTTCTAAAGGCAAAGAAACTTTTAAAACCTCTTTATTTATGTCCCTTTTTTATTACCCATCCTCTGCCATAGGATTCATGATAGGAGTTTTATTTGCTTGTTTGTTTGTTTTGCATTACTATGGGGCTGAACCCAGGGCCTCACACATGCTTTGCAAGTGCTCTCCCACAGAGCTGCACCCCTAGCCCATTTTTTAGTTTTAATTTTGAGACAAGGTCTCCCTAAATTATGCAGGCTGCCTCAGGCCTTGAACCTGCAATCTTTCTGCCTCCACCTCCACAGTCACTGGAATTACAGGCATGACCCATCTTGGCTGGCAGATTTTGTTTTTCCCCTAATTACTTCTTACTCTTGAATGTGTGATCTGCTAATTCCTTGGGCAGACCCCCCAGTGGCTAGGCAAGGCAGGTCGTGTCCATCTCCAGTCACAGGGGGGCTGTGTGGAGGGCAGGTGGGTTTTTGACTTTCTGTGAAGGGCTGTGACTCTTAGCAACTCTGGCCAGTTCCAGATCCTACTGACTGATAGGGACCTTGAAGTTCCGTTCCCGCTAAGTCTCTTCTATCACAATGAGAGGAATGAGATGGTATTTTTTTTCTAGCAAAAACTAAAATTCCAAAGAAGATTAAAATTGAGGAAGTCTCCTAACTCTCTTGGGGGGTCCCTCCCCTGTCCCTGTGCTCTGGCTTTGCACTCGAGATTCTTCAGAACAGAACTGGAACATCAGGGCTGGCTTCTGACTAATAAGATCATCCATCTACTTTAAAGTGAGGAATCTGTGTAACTTTGGAGAAACTTTGGCCAACATCTGAGGTTCATTTTTTGGCAATGCTAAAGTCAACATTAATTAACAACAGAAAAGCTGCTTGTGTCCTGCCACCACGGAACAAGCTGGAAGATTTCTGAAGTCCAGGATTCATCCTCACATCCAGCCTGTGAAAAGGATGGGGTGAGGTGGGGTGGGGTGGTTCCCTGTGGCGTTTTACTAAAAGTAAAATGACACTTGGTGGTTGTACATACTCTGTATCTGTTTGAGTTAAGAAGAAGAAAAAAAAAAAGTCCTTGTCTTGTGTCATCTCAGACTGTGAGTGAAATCTTAGAAGCATTTTTCTTTGTTTTCTATTTGCTTTTCAGTGTTCCAGGACTAACAAGACAAAAGAGAATGATTTCCAGCAGGATCCCACTCTATCCTGTCCATTTCTAAGGCGTAAATATTAAAAGGAAGTGAATGTAGGAAAAACATGTGTCACTCTCTACCTATGTAATATTGGAAAAAGTTTTTTTTTTAAAGGTTTCTTAGTGAAAACAGAAACCACTTCCTTTCTGATTTTCAATTCCTTTACATGTAGCTGAGATTTAGACAACTGCTAAGGTCTCTTCCAGTTCAAAAATGCATCTTCTCCACTCCCAAATGCTTTCCACTCTGATACTCTCTATTTCAGTAAATCCTGGCACTACCACCCACTAAAATTAAACTTACATGTCATCCTTGACCCTGCTCTCTCTAACCTTCCTCTTTAAGTCATTCACTGAGAGCAATTTTGCCTACATCCTTACTATCGCTGTGATCTATCTACTTTACTTCCACAATCCAATTTTGCCACGTACATGACATCTCTTTATTTGGGGAAGTGAATTTACAAGCCAGGAAGGCTCAAAACTAAATTGAAAAATGAGGAAGTAAATCAAATTTATGCATATGAAGTGTAAAAGGATCTAACCTCTCAAGAAAGCATGACTTCAGTTTGAAGTGCATTGCTAATTTAACTCTGTGATTTTACACTACAGAGTTGCTTAATATAAATTCTAAGCATTTCAAATATGTTTATTCTAGTATAACTTTTTGCAGAGAAGAACCATATAGTACCTCTTGGGATTCCACTAAAATGTTCCAGTGCCAAAATATTTCAAAAACAGAGAAAACATCTTAGCAATGTGGTTTTCTCTAAACTGTGACCTAGGCTTTACCAAAAACTTGTCATTTGCTCTACCTAACGAAAGCAGCATTTTGGCTCCTTCTTTTATCTGTCTGGGATTTGTTACTAGATGGATGATGTTCTCTAAAACATTGTGGTTGTTGCTGTTGTTGCTGCTGTTGAGTCGGGTTCAACTCATAGCAACCCTCATAGGGTTTTCAATAGCTGACAGTTTTGGGATTGTTTTGGGGGGTGGACAGCCACATCCTTCTCCCATTCCCTAAAACGTAGCTTTTACAGATTGATAAAAACTGAAAATATAAAATCAATGCACCTGTAAGAAGGATGTTGATCTCTGAGCAACATAGTTTTCTCTGCACTCACTTGCTCATGTCTCCACATTAATCATCAATGTGTATACCCTTCCCAGTTAGTGTGCCTTGTAATTTTAAATCAAAAAGAAATAAGCAATGAGAGCTGAATAAAGGTCTCTTCTACTTTACAGATTATTTCTTTGTTTGCCTTAAGAAATTTTGGAAGAAATACAAGTTGCTATATTCTGACTCATAGCCACGAATAACCTTATGGGGTGGGAAAGGTTTGTGGGGAGAATTTCAGAGCCAAGGCCTCATAATCCAGTGCTGGATTGGATGTGAAAAAAATGTATGTCTAGTCCACATATATAAAAATCCATTTCTGTATCATTTTTCTGGATCCATTTCTGGATAATTTCTAGTTCCTTCTCCTCACCCATCCTTCCCCAGCACCTAAGTGTCTGCACTTACCATATGTTTTCTTTCTAGGGCATGGAAAGTGGAAAGCCTCAAGGAATACCCCTCTGTGGTTAATCAGCAGGACCTTGTTGGCATTTCTATTCTGGCATGAGACACTTCTGTACATTGGGGCTTGCTTATCACATACCTAGCCCATAGCCACTAAATGCCTCGACTCATTGGGAATTTACAGGGCAATTTTATCACCAACACCGTACCTCTAAGACAACTGCCCCCCTTTCCTGCAAACCCACAGGACCTCAGTAGGACAAGGAAGGTAGTCCATCCCTGTTTTTAGCCTTTAAACTCTGTGCAGGGGCCCAGCTGTTTTCTGTGTCTCTGCTTTAACCCAACATGTGGCCTTTCAAACAAATGAAGTGGCAATGCTAATCTTTACAAACATCTCCTGCGCCATCCTTCTGCCAATAGACACCGAGCCCCAGAAGCAATGAAGGGCAGCACCGTATGCTGTTATATAGGCTTGAGCAGAAAGGGAGATTGCAGAATATTGGAGTTGGAGAGTATCTTAGAAATCATCTAGTCAAATACACTCCATTTAGCTATGAAGAAAGGGAGGATGTGAATTGTTACCTGTACAATATACTTCAAATGTTAACTATTTTGTTGTGATAATTAGTAATTATTATATTTACTTCTCCAATACCTGTCTACAAACTGCTTAACTTTCTAGGAGGCTGTATTAGTTTGGGGTTCTCTAGAAGCCAGGTTTGATTGAAAGACATTGGTGAAGGTGGTTTATTCTAGAGGTGATCCAGGCAGCACAGAGAGGATTAGGAAGTGACACAGTGTGATGGAGGTTCTGGTGGGCAACCAGGTCCACCCCCAGATATGAGGCATTTATTATTCCCCTAGGCTGGAGTTTAGCCCAGTTGATAGAGCACTGCTCTGCACTCTCTGAGGACCATGGTTTGATTCCCCAGAACCACAAAAATGGGAGAACATGGCATTCCACTCCCAAAGAAATCCTGAAACAATCAGCCATTGACAGCCCTATGAGTGTCGCTATGAGTCAGACCTGACTGCACAGCACCTAACAACAACATTATTCCCCCAGCTGCTGGGCATGTGGCTGGGTACCATGCTGCTCTTGCTAATTTTTAGTAAGGAAACTATATACCAGGTATTATGGTTTGAACATAAAGTCTTCCCAGCAGGCCCATGTGTTGAACATGTGGTCCCCCTGGAATTGCTATTTGGGAAGGTTGCAGAACCTTTAGGAAGTCGGACTAGCTGGCAGAAGTAGAAGTACTGGGGGTGGGGCCTTTGAAAGTTATACCTGGCCTCTATATACCTGGTTCCTATAAATTCTATGCTTCCTTGTCCACCATGATGTGAAGAGCATCTGCAACCTGCTCTTTAGCCCTGCCTTCCCTGTCATGATGGACTGTCTAAAACCATGAGCTAAAATAAATTTTTCCTTCCCTAAGTTGTTTCTCATGTGTTTTGGTCATGGTGATGCAAAAGCTAGCTAATACACTGGGAAAAGAATAATACCCACATATTTTGGGGACCGTTGGAAGTAGGGACTGAGCTGGCACTGATATGAAGAAATGTAAAACATCATTGTGGCCCATGTATAGCCCATAGTGATGCCACTGGGTTAATGGCAGTGGTTATTCTTCCAGTCACTAAATGTGTAATTGAAATGGACTTACTTACAGGTTGGCAAAATCCCCACATTGGTTTCTTGGCTTGTGGGATGAGAACTGTGACATCAAGAAAGATCAAGTAGGATCCTCTGAATCTCCTTTCCCCCTTACCAGCAAACAGTAAGTCCAAGAGTCCTACACTGTGAGAGAAATACTAAATAATCATACCATCCTTAAAAACCTAAAATATACTGTGGTATCTCCTTAATTCACCAATCTGGCCTATTCCAAAATCTAGATGGATCATAAAAATAGCCTACCACAAATTTAAACAACTACAGCTCTACTTTCATCTGTTGGACTAAATGTAGTATCTTTAATAGAACAGAGTAACATTCTTATCTACATGGCATATATTTATTAATCTGATAAGTATATTTTCCATTCTCATAAAAAAGGGATATAGGAAATAGTTTGCATTCATTTGGAACTGACTACAATATGTTTATGTAAATCATAAGTTTATAGCATTACCATGGGACTACGTTTCCTTTATTGCTGTCTGTCAGAATTTGACATTTCTTTAGCATGTTAAACTGGTTCACTATATGCATGACATCAGGCTACTCTGACTAGGTGAGCAATAAGTGACAAGTATGTTGAAGAGGTTGTGAGACATACGTGCTCTTCAGAGAGTGAAATAAAAGTTCCGAAAATTTAAGAGTCAGACTTAGCAATCAAATTTTTAGGCATCCAGTAGTCAGGTACATGCTAGACCTTTCCCTCCAAAGTAAAGGATAAATCATTGCATTATGTGCCTCCTGCTATAGAGAATGAAGCCCAATGCCTGGTCAGCCTCTAAGATTTCTGGAGAAAGAATATTCCTACCTGGAAATACTGTTCTTGTCAGTATTCTTGGTGAATGAAAGGATATCAGCTAAGCATGAGTATGTTCAATAACAGACACCGGCTTTAGTGCAAGTTTCCTTGCTTCTAGTTCATATGGCCACCAGACCTTATGGTATTTGAAAAATTTGTAGTGGAAAAAGACATCATGAGGAATATGTGGTAAGACTTAATAAAAAATATGATGTAGATCTTTAGGGTCAAGGATCTAGGGTATGACATCTTCAGCAGAAAGTTATATATATATATATATATATATGTGTGTGTGTGTGTGTGTGTGTGTGTGTGTGTGTGTGTGTGTGTGTTTATGAACAGTTTCCAAAGCCAGGCATGGTGGCACACAACTGTAATCCCAGCATTTAGGAAGCTGAGGCAGAAGGATAGCAAATCTGAGGCAAGCCTAGGCTACAGGGTAAGTTCCAGACCAGCCTAGACTGAATCATGTGACCTTGTCTCAAAATAAAAACAAAATAGTTATAGTACCTGGAATTCAACAGAGCCTTGGCAGCAATGGAGCAATACATCATGCAGCCAGATCTGCCATCATTAGTTAGATTCTGTAAGATCCACAGGTCATAGAGTCAAGTAGAACCAGAAGAAAACCATCATAAGATGGAAGTTACACATGCAAAATTAGGCATGAGCAGAGCTGAAGGGAAGAGGACATTGTATGATGGAGTATCACAGACCCCTGTGCTGTGTCATCCGCTGTTATTGCATCAGGCAGCACTTCTCCCCCAATTCACACCCATGGCCACATTGTGGGGCCTTTTAGCTTATAGAGAAGGGGAAATTTATAGTTAGTCCATAGATATGGCAATAGCAACTAAACCATAGTTCCACTCATGGATGGCCTTGAAAGATCACAGTGATGGGGGAAATTCTCTCAGTGTCTCAAGAGGTATCATTTTGTATGATTCATTCAATCATTTACTTTGTGTGGAAAGCAATGTGGCCCAAAGTTAGAATGGGCCACTTTTATCGATATGGACTGCTGTGGACTGCCTGTTTATATTCCTCCAAAATTTGTATGTCAAAGCCTTGATCTCAAGTATAATAGTATTTGTAGGAGGGGCATTTGACAGGGGATTAGGGTTAGATAAGGTCATGAGGGCAAGGCCTTCATTATGCTACCCAATCTGTGGTATTTTGCTATAGCAACCCAAACAGACTAAAGTGTAGACTCATGGACAGTGGTGACTGGCTTAACTAGTTGGCCAGAGACCTAGAAAGAAAGAAACTAGAAGAGAGGAAACATGGAAGTCTCAGTTAGAGGCATGTATTGGACCTATGGAAATGGGCACAAAGAATGAAGAGCTCTATATCATGTTAACACCCATGAAAGAGCAACTATGCAGAAGAGGCACTAAGCATCCAAGGAAATAGAATGATTCAGTTGGATGACATCACCCATATTCTGTCATTGGCTACCCAAGTGCTGGCTGGCATGATGAGTACATGAATGGAGTAGTGATGACAGTAGGGATGGACACTAGCCATGGCACTAGCAATGTGACCTCCCATTCAACAATGCTGATCTAGACATTTGGCTACTGCCAAATGACCATCCCACCATCAATAGAAACAGAAACCAATGCTGAACTCCTGATATAGCACCATCCCTTGAGAAGACCATCCAGCCACATGGTGTCAAAATGGCCACATTTGACCCCTTCCACACTAAAAAGGGAAAACATTCACTTCAATTAGAATCCACACATAGTTCTGGTGATGATTTTCCTTTTCTACTCACAGAGTTTCAACCAGCACCACTAACAAGAAATTACAAAGCATCTAATCCATATATCATTGCATCACAACAAGAGGCATACTTTGTAGAAAAAGAGGTGTGGCAGTGAATGCATGACCTCAGGATCTTCTACTATTGTCTCAATATGGCACATCATCCAGATTCTGTCAGTCTAATACAGTGATGGAGATGCTTTTGAAGGCACAATTGAGAGGCTGCCTCATAGAATATAGGCTGCAAGACAGAGGTGCACACACAAGGATTTAGTACCCACTTTGGATCAATAATCACTAAGCGGTGCTGTGTCTCCAGCAGGTAGACTACATGGTTCCAGAAAGCAAGGTGTAGAAGTATTTTGGATGCTATTCACCCCTACTCCCAGTGACCTTCTTGGCGATTTTTTGCTTCCCAGGAGGGTCACTGTGAGCAATAGTAAATATATGCAGTTCCCTGCATCTGTAGGTCCTGTGGCATAGGTATACTAATTCCTAGAATTAAGATGTTTCCACCTGAGGATCGGACAAAATAATAATAAGTTTGAAATTATGGTGCCCCTCCCCAAGAACTTTGGACTACTTATTCCAAAGAACAAGCAATAAAGAAGAGTCACTATCATCAAAGGGAAGTGAGATTTCTTTTACACATGCAAATGAGTATGTAGAAACATGTTTGTTTGACACCCAAGTGATTCATTTAGGCATCTCTTGGTATTTCCTTGCCCAGTTTTGCTTGGGAATGGACAAGTATGGCAGCCACAGCTTGAGGAGGGAATCGTGATAAAACTAAGAGCCCTGGAAAAGAGATAAGCCACCCAAACCAGCAGAAGTGTTAGCTGAGTGCTTTGGTTTGTATATGGCTTGGGTTCATATGTGAGAGGCTTTGTCCTTACCATAGTGATGTGAAGCGGTGTGGAGCTTAGTGGGAGGGCTTTAGGTCATTGAGGGCTTGCCCTCAGAAGGCATTGAGGTAGTTCTGGTGAGAACTAGTCATTATAAGAGTGAATTCAACCCCTGAATGCTACCCACTTGTCTGGCCATGTCATCTCCACCTCTCACATGCATTCCCACCATGAAGTCATCTGCTGTTAGGCTGTCACCAGAGACTGAAGAAAACTGTGTAGTGATAAATTGGGAGAATGGCTTGAGAGACTTTAAGGAAAGGAGGCGTGAGAAAGCTCTGGCTTCTATGCTTAGATGAAAGCACTCTTCCCTCACAGCTCGCTCTCCTGCAAACCTGTGCCCTGTGACTCTCCCCCAACCATCACTGTAAAAACTAACACATGCATTCCTAACACATTCTGCAGGGTCCTTGACCACCAGGTATATATGCTCAAATGCTCTATTTTAAGATTAAAGACTTTCATCAATCCCATATACCCTCTTGCATTCCAGATGTAAAAGCTGACCTCTGCCTTCACCTTGTTCTTTAAACTTGCCTTAATGTCTTGATAACTTCTCAATAAAAGTGAGCAGACCTTTCAGCTCAAGGTGGCAGTGGTTCCTGAAGGCCCACCACCCCTCAGTCTCTCATCATACGTTCCCTCTTGTGTGTGGGTAATTTCTTTTCATCTATCAGTCAGTGCCACTTGTTGTTTGTGGCAAAAGGGGCCATCCCATTTTGGACTTTCTGTCTCCAAATTTTGTGAGCTAAAAATAAGCTTCTTTTCCTCCAAAGTAGCCTATATTGGGTATTTCTGCTCTCCTAGTACAAAACTGACTAATACATTGAAGATGAGGAATCCACAATGGATTGTAGGGGAGGCAGTTGTGTTCTTGAGTTAGTGCTAGCTCTAGAAGGTCAGTCTATTTTCTATCTCTCCTTTTACAAGTGTAACTCAGGAAAAGAACCCTACAATAATTTTAGAGGAGCTTCTTCAGAACTTAAATGAAGTGACTTTGAATGGATCAAGGGATGGGCTATAGCAGACACTTTGATGCACTGTTGAGATCCCCTTCCATAACTGTAAGGTTTATTACCCCTGAAGAAGCTAATAGCGGTGAAAGGTTTAACTCCTTAGTTGTTGGCCCTCTCCAAAAATTGTGCTCAGCTGGAGAGAGACATCTCATAAAGTTACTGTTGCTCCTGGAGATAGACTAAATCTAAACATCTGAAAATAAGCCAGAAATGGTGGGACACACCTGTAATCCTAGCAACTTGGGAAGTGGAGACAGGAGACTCACAAATTGGAGGCCAGAGGCAGCCTGTATAACTTAACAAGACCCTGTCTCAAGACAAAAAAAAAAAAAAAATTTAACAGGTCCAGGGTTGCATCTCCATGGTAGAGCACTTGCAGAGTGTGTGCAAGGCCCTGAGTTCAGGCCCCCAGTACCGATAAACTCATAAGACATACTTACATGAACAAACATCTGAAAATAACTTGTCAATGCAGAGCTGTTATGTCCTGACCCATTCTACCAACTCAGACTTTAAAGAACCACCCATCCACTTTCAAATCTCCCTATAGGATTAGCTGATGCCTTATTTTATTTTTATTTATTTTCTTTTTTGTGTGATACTTTGTGACTTGAAAGCTTTTACAAGTGCTCTACCACTAGGCTGCACCCTCAACCCATTCTTTATTTTTTATTTTGATCCAGTGTCTCTCTAAGTTGTACAGGCTGCCTCTAGCCTTGAACCTATGATTTTCCTGCCTCCACCTACCAAGTGGGTAGGATTACAGGCATGTACCAATGTGCCTGGCTTTTTTTTTTTTTTTTTTGTAATTACATTCAAATGTCTCCATTGTCCCAACTCTGCTTCCTTACTTCTTTTTCTCATACAGGGATTAATCCTGAGAGCATTTTCCTGAACATAATATCATCAGAGTCAGGTGCCTGCCTAGGGATCCCAGTCTGCAACAGATAGAGAAAGAAGGAAAGTCAATAAAAATTCCATTGATGACAATGTTACTACCATGAACAATTGCAGCTCAATGCCCCTGGGGACCCTCTCAGAGATTAAGTGGAACATGTCTCAGAATTTTCCCATTGGGGAATAAGGTTGGAGTATTTGTCCAAAAATTTCTATCCCTTCATGGGCTGAGAAGCCCCTCTGGAGTTTCTAATACTATAGCACTCTTTCTGCTTTGTATCTGGGCTGAAAAGACTGCTGAAGAGAGAGCACAATATCAGGTAGAGAGACTCAGGAATCCATCAGTATCTGTGGTGACTGTCCTCAAGGTAGACATAAGGGTGATGAAAGGAGCACTGACATCATCTACACAGAGAGAAATGGACTCAGATATCAGCTCTGCCATTCAACATCTCTATGATTTTTGCTGTTACTGAAACTCTTTAAATCTCAATTTCCTCACTTACAAGGTGGAGATAATTATACCCACTTCACAGGCTTTTAAGAGGCCTCAAGGAACATGAAAATACCTAGCACAAAGTGGTGGCCAATAAATGTCCATTGCCCTTGCTTCAAAAAAAAATTTTTTTGGGGGTGAATAAGTTGGACTTAACTGAAAAAAAAAATTAGTAATGTTACAAAAGTCCAAAAATTATGATGAAAGACTTCTTGATTCTATTTTTAGGAGCCAAATTCATGTCATGTGTTTTGATTTCAGTGAAATCATCAGAGAAGGCTTCTAAAAGCCTCTAACATGAACAGTATTTAAATTTAGTTACTGGAACATGTTTAAACTGCAACAAAATGACAGCCACAATGGTGAATGATTAGGTCACTTGGAATCTGTGTATTATTAGTATTTTTAAAATGCCTTTTTGGACCAAAGCCACCCTACTCCACTCAGATAATTTTATGGCAGCTTGGGATTTAAGAGTATGATCTATTTCTGGAGAGCTGTTTTTTCAACTTTAAAAAATTATCAGAGTGGGAGAATTAAAAATACTTAGGACTTAATCCCACTAAGTTCTCCTTGTTGACCATTATCCATCTTCCCAAGCATTGCCTATTCATTTTACCCACTTACTGAAATGTACTATTAGAAAAAAATGAAATAAATTATTAATGGCTAATTGGGTGAAAGAGCTTAGGGTCAGTTTTTAGGATTTCCATTCATCTCCCTGAAACTTCAAATCCTTGTAGCTGCTGGCTATACTCCAAAACCCTGAATCTCTCATCACCAGATTTTTTTTTTAGAGAGTTACAACTTGTTCTCATGCTTTAAGGATTGAAATAATAGCCTCAACTGAGGGAAGCCTTTGTTGTTGTTAGGTGCCGTGGAGTCGGTATCCGACTCATAGTGACCCTCATAGGGTTTTCAATGGCTGACTGTTTCAGGATTGCCTTGGGAGTGGATTGCCAGGACCTGTTCCTATTTTTGCGGTGCTGGGAATTGAACTTGGGATCTACCAACTGAGCTAAATCCCAGCCCAAGGGAAGCCTTTAGGGTGTCACATAAATACCAAATGAAAGAGAAGGAGTCAATCACGGGAGATGGTGAAGAAGCAGATGGAGGATGAGGGCAATAAAGGTTAATTGTGATGAGAAGTTAGGAGTGGGCAGGGCTTGAGTTTTGTAATCTGCTAATCACTCTTTCAAATTCTCAATCAAAAGTGGCCCCAAATCATCTCAATTTATCTATATTTGTTGTTGTTGTTAGGTGCCGTCGAGTCAGTATCCGACTCATAGCGACCCTCTGTACAACAGGGGAAACACTATTGTCAGTGCTTCTCTGCTGTTCATAGGGTTTTCAATGGCAGATTGATTTTTGGGAGGGGGTTGCCAGGTCCTTCTCCCAAGCCTACAGCTTCTGGTGTTCCCAGGCGGTCTCCCATTCAGGTACTAACCAGGCCTGATCCTGCTTAGCTTCCGAGATCTTACGGGATTGGATGCCACAGGGCTACCGCTGCAGGCATCTATATTTAGCAAGCAATAATAATGATAAAAATAATACTAGCTAATACTTGCTGAATACCTACTGTGTATTAAGTCCTTACCTATAGCTGTACCACTGTAGCATCAAATCCTGTCAAATCTCGGAAGCTAAGCAGGGTTGGGCCTGGTTAGTAGTACTTGGATGGGTGACCGCCTGGGAACACCAGGTGCTGTAGGCTTGGGAGAAGGACCCAGAAACCCACTCGCAACCCACTCCCCCCCCAAACAAACAAACAAAAACAATCAGCCATTGAAAACCCTATGAATAACATAGAAGCACTAACAATACTGTTTCTCCTGTTGTACGTAGGATCGCTATGAGTCAGACACCAACTTGAGGGCATCTAACAAAAACAAGTCCATACCAGAATTTTTAAAATAAATCCTCTCCTGTACCCAGTGAATTAGGTTCTGTTACCCCCACATTACAATATATGAGGAAAACAAGCTTTGCAGCTGTGGTTATCAGTCAAGGCTCTCACAGGAAAAAATGCCCTCCTCAAAGGGTTTAAATGAAGTATGTCATTGAAGAATCCCTTTGGCCTCCTCTATACAATTGTATGCAGAGCTAAAAGGAACCAACAGAGGAATCTGTAGGAGCTGAAACTGCAGAAGAACATACACTGCCAAAATCATGGCTGGGAGGGAAGGTATGGGGACCAGCTTCCTGCCCTCAGACCTCCTGACATTTCCCCCCATTGGATAAAGCACCCAGCTATCAGTGAGAAAGGTATCCCAGTTGCTGTATTTGGTGGAAGTAAGCTTCTAGGACCCAGAACAGAGCAGAAAAGGATGGTGAATGGATCTGAAAGGACACATGGAGAATAACCTGTGTCACCTGGCTACATGACTCACTCATGGTCACTCAGTGAGACGGACCCAAAATGCTGTGTGGCTTATGACAGGTCTGGGTTGGGGCTGCTCCACTGTTGCTTCCAATATAATTCCTTATGGTGAAACAGAATATCTTTTCCATGTCTATCTATGAAAATTTCAACCTTCATGCTGTGGACCCTGAATAGAAAGATGTGACGAGAGGTGGGTAGAGCAGCCTGAGAATAATGGTGGGAAATGAGCAGAGTTGGCCTTCTTTATGGGTTATGATTTTAAGGACTGAAGAAACCTATACAAAATAAAAGTCACTGTCTCCTCACTCTCAAGGCAGTGACACTTCAGTTTCAGTAGATAGAACAGAATCTTTGTATTAGCTTCAGCATCATTCTACTACAAATTTTGACCCCTCCTGGTACCCTCAACAAAGATACTGAAGGTAAGGAGTACATACGTGTGCTCGCAGATCTTTTATACTTAGAAAATATACTTTGATGGTAACAATTTCATCTAAACAATGACTCGTGTAAACTTTTAGTTTATTAGTGTATATCCACATGCAGTAATTCAAGGAACTTGTAAAGCAGTCCTGTGATGTTGGCAAGCCAGATACTGTAAGCCTCATTTATAGGGGCCCCTTAAGTAGCACAGATAGAGTGAGACCTATAAAATCGTTGAAAAAGTTTGCTTGTGATCCTAAAACTCCTCAAATATTTGAATCCCCTCTATGCTGTCTCTTTCTTGGTTGTTAGCCTGTAGTAGAATACCTCCAATGTCAGGAAACCCCTATGATAGAGAGACATATTAAAGGCCCAGTCTCAGAACAATACTGAAGCTGTGTAAGTCAAGGTTCTCCAGAGAAACAACCAATAACTTTTGTTCACAGGAAGTGATTTATTATGAATTGTCTCACCTGATATGGAAGCTGAGAAGCTTCATAACCTGCTATTGATTAGTTGGAGATGGGGGAAAGCCAGGGGTATAATTCTAGTCCAAGTCTGAAGGCATGAGAACCATGGGAGCCAAAGGTATAAGTCCTAGTGCAAAGGCAGGAGAGACCTAATGTCCTAGGCAGGTGGCCAGGAAGCAAAAGGGGGTGAATCCTTCCTTCCACTCTTTTTGCTCTATTTAGGCACTTGATGGATGGACTCATACTGGGGAGAGAAATCTTTACTGATCCCACCAACGTAAATGTTAATTTCATCCAGAAACACCCTTACAGACACACCCAGAAACAGTGCTGGGCACCCCATGCACAGTCAAGTTGACATGCATAATTAACCATCACAAAAACCATTTCAGAGCTTCAGAACTTCCCATGGGTCTCTAGGCTTTTGTTGTACATTACAGGCTGACCTCTCCCACTAGCTAATCTTACTCCTTTTCCCTTGTGTGTTGATCCCAAGATCACTACTGAGGTACTCTGGTAAACTTCCTATATCGTCATCTCCACTTGAGAATCTCCTTGCTAGAGAAGTGTGATAGGAGAGAAAGTCCTAGGACAGAGCCAAGACAAACTCTAATGATTAGCAGTTTGGTAGAGGATAACAAAGAAGGAAAATAAGAAAAGATGTCACTGGCCATGGTGGTGCACACCTGTAATCCTGGTGACTAGCAAGGTGGAGGCAGGAGGATCAGGATTTCCAGGCCAGAGGCAGCCTGTGCAGCTTAGCAAGACATTGACTCAAAATAAAAAATAAGAAATAAAAAAGGAGCTGGTGGTTCAGCCCAGAGGCAGAGCACATGCAAAGTATATGTGAGGCCCTGGGTTCAATCCCTAAGTATGGAGGGGGGAAAATGTCATGAGAGCCAAAGAGAGAATGTATTTCAAAAAAGAGGAGCCAGGTTCTGTGGCATATGCCTGTAACCCCAGTGACTCAGAAGACTGAGCCAAGAGGATCACGAGTTCGAGACCAAAATCAGCCTGTGCAACTTAACAAGACTCTGTTTCAAAATAAAAAATAAAGATGGGGCTGGGATGCAACTGGCAGAGACCGTGTCTAGTATTCATGAAGCCCTGGGTTCTACCCACACTACTGGAAAGAAAGAAAGAAAGAAAGAAAGAAAGAAAGAAAGAAAGAAGAAAGAAAGAAAAAAAAAAGAATGAGGGAGTGATATTTATATCAAATGTAGTGACAGTACCCGATTATCTTAGTAGTGACTTAAATCTGATCAGAAGAATAAGGCAGGCAAAGTTAGGTCACAATTTTCATAACAAGCATATTGATTTAACTTAGATGTACATTACTGGTATAACTTGAGGAAACACCAATGCGAATTATGGGGGTATAGTTGAAGCCTCCAAATCATTCATCAGATCAGCCCTTATCTACCTATACAGAGAAGTTAAGAAGGATTGAAAACTAAAAAGTACCCAATGGAAGTAGTGACATGGAGTTGCAACAGGATATTAAAAGACTCATCTGAGTCCTAATATTAGAATAACTCATGCCTAATACCCCAAACTCTAAAGCAGAGCAGTAGACTATCTACACAGTATTAGAAAATAGAATAATTTAAAAATTCTACCACTATGCGTACTAATTCAAGGCAATATGAATAGCTGCTAAAAACTCACTAGGTGTTGTCAATGTGCTGTGAGTCCCCAGGCAGCCCTCACTGGGAGAGGAATGTGAGTCTTAGCGTTATAAGTGAGCATGACTTGCTATAGTACCCACTTATTCAATTAAACTGTGATGTAGGTGATGCTGGGAAGATATTTCATAGATGTGACTAAGACCCAGTCATATGGTTTTCAATAAAGGAAATTATCTTTAATAATCTGAGTGATCCAGATTGAATATAATCACGTAAAGGGCTCTAAGAACAAAAATGAGGTTTCCCTGAGGAAGTAGAAATTTTGCTTGTGGACTATAGCGCCAATTCCTGTCTGAAAATCTAGCTGCCAGCCTCCCCTATAGATTTCAGACTTGCCCCATGTTCATATATATCAATTCCTCAAAATAAATCTCGTTATGTAATATACAGTCAGCTCTCCATACCCATGGGTTCTGCATTCACAGAATAGTCCATCGCAGATCAAAAATGTTTATTGAAAAGTTTGCCTTTACTGAACATGTACAGACTTTTTTCCTATAATTATTCCCTAAATGAAGTATAACACCTATTTACATTGGATTTACATTGTATTAGGTATTATAAGTAATCTGAGGATGACTTAAAGTATGTAGGAGGATGTGCGTAGGTTATATATAAATTCTATACCATTATATATAAGGCATTTGAGCATCCACAAATTTTGGTGTCTGAGGGGGTTCCTGGAACAAATCCCCCTTGGATACTAAGGTACAACTCATTCCTTCTTTCTCTCCTTCTTTCTCTCTCTCTGTATGTATGCATGTATATAGTGTGTGGTCAAAAATTCAGTAAATGTTTAAATTTTTAAATTTATTATAGGAAAAAAACATATCATTAATTCCTCTTAAAATCCTCCCCCTGGCTTCAAACACACTACTCCCATACTTCCTGCCACTTCCTGAAGCAGTTCTGGAAGTCCTCCTTTCATCAATGTCTTTAGCTGCACTCTTGTGGCTGCCTTGATGTCCTGAATTGATACAAAATGTTTAACTTTCAGGGTCATCTTGACTTCAGGGAAGAGCCAAAAGTCACATGGTGCCAAATCCAGTGAATAAGGTGGACAAGGACACACCATAATGTTTTTATTTGACAAAAACTCATTACCAGAAGCGATGTGTGACACAGAACATTGTTATGATGGAGGATGAAACTAAAGACACTTATGAAAGAGGTCTCCCAGAGCTTCTTCAAAAAATGGCAAGAACAATGGGATAACTGTGTTCAAAGCCAGGAGGAGTATTTAGAAGGGTGTTAATAGCAATGTGTCTTTTACTGTAATAAAGTTTTTAAATTTAAATGTTCACCATATTTTTTGTTCATATCTAATATATAAAGTCTGTGAGGACTCATAAATGTATGTGTATAATCTGCAGATTGGACTTTGCCCTCTCAAATGCAGAATATGCATATACCTTCCATAACCATTAGTGTCAGATCATAACTACAATAGGCAAGAATTTTTGACTTGGTTGCAAGCTTATAATTCTAGCAACTCAGGAGGTGGAGACTGGAGGATCATGAGTTCAAGGCAAGAGGCAGCCTGTACAACTTAGCAAGACCCTGTATCAAAAGAGAAGAAGAAGGAGGAGGAAGGGGAGGAGGATGGAGGGGAGGAGGAGAGAGGAGGAGGAGGAGGAGGAAGAAAAAGAAGAATAAGGGTAGCAGGAGGAAGAGGAGGAACAGGAGGAGGGAGAGGGGAAGAAAAGAGTTAAAGGTGTAGCTCTGTGGTATAGGACTTGCCTAGCCTGCACAAGGTTCTAGGTTTAACCCTCTAGTACTGGGGGGAAAAAGTTTCCAAAATGGCAGCAGTGATGGATGTAGATGCCTCCGGCGCTCCCAACAGCAATGCCTACAAGAAGCACTTTGAAGTGAAAAGTAAAATGCAGGAGTCATCTGAGCTTGGGATGCTGTAGCTGACAAATGTGCCATCTGGCAGAACCATACTGTGGATCTTTGCATAGACTGTCAAGCTAACATGGTGTCCACACTTTCCAAAGAGAATTCCGCTGTGTTGGGTGTCTGCAACCCTGCCTTTCACCTTCACTGAATCACTCACCAGCTCAAAACACAGCAGGTGTGTCCATTGGACAAGATAGAGGCATCCAAAAGTAAGGGCAGGAGGAAAAGAGATTTCTTCCATGAAGCTTGAGCATTGTTACCAACTTAATGACTTGCTTTCCTGATACTTAATTACAAATTAGATAGAACTGTATCTTTTCTCCTTTGTGTTTTTCAGTTTGCTGTTTCTGCAGCCAGGTTGTATTCTGGGTCAAAATCCAGTTGGATTCTAGGAAGGAAAAAAAAAAAACACTTTTTATACCAACCTGGAGAAGGCAGACAGTGCCTATTAGTGAAAGAGTCTTAAAAGAGAAATCCTGCAGAAGCTCCCATGTCCCTTCCTCACTGCAGATTCCCCAGTTTAAGACAGGCCTGTACTAGGTGGGAGCTTGGATTTAGATTGTTGTTGTTAGGTGCCATTGAGTCAAGTCCAACTCATAGCAACCCTCATGGGGTTTTCAATGGCTGACTGTTTTAGGATTGCCTTGGGAGTGGATTGCCATGTCCTTCTCCCATTTTTGTGGTGCTGGGAATTGAACCCAGGACCTCAGAGACTGCAGAGCAGCGCTCTACCAACTGAGCTAAATCCCAGCCTGGATTTGGGTTAGAGATAAAAATTTCAGCCCAATCAAACACAGAAATTTCAATCACCTAAAAAAAAAAAAAATTCTTTAATAATAATGAATTTTCTGACAATGACTAGAAAAACCACATTTGCACAAGATTTTTTCAAGTCCTGAGGACACACAAATGGCAGCAAAGAATTAGTTACTTTCTGCTCACCCCTAAAAAATTACATTCACCCCATAAAGGACATGCTGAGGTCAGTGGCGACATGCTTGGAAGTGGTGGCAGGATTACACAGTTGAGGAATGAGGAAATGGAAATAGGGTAGAAATTTAACCTTAAAAATTTTTTTTTAAAATTCACTTATTAAAAATCACTTTGATTGGTTCTGAAGGTAAGAAGGAGAGATTGGAGATCAGCTGGAAATAGATGTGAGATCAAAGGAGGAGGATTTTTGTGAGGTGATTAAAATAGAAACAAGTTTCAATGCTATGGGAATGACCTCATAGAGAGGCAAAGGTTAAAGACAGAGGATAAAGGAGACAAGGCATGGCATAAAGTTCCTAAAAAGAAGAAGGGGATGTCCCTGGGGAATGAGATTGGCCTTGGATGTGAAGAGAGGGCAGTTGTTCCATTTCAAGAATCTTAGGAAGGAAGAAAGAACAGGTATGAATCTGGCAGCAGAAGGCATGGATCTGAAAATGAGAAAATAGAATAGCTGTAATTTTATTTATGAAATTAGAAATAATATTGCACAAAAATATAGTAGAAAATACACTAGAAAAAATTTAACCTACCTTCTTATTGATTCTGTCTTGTGTACTGAGTATTTGCCATTACATGGATGAAGTTTGACGTTCTTTGTGCTTTTATAATGGTTGATAATGTTTTTAGTAAAATAGCTCAGAAGGTTTTGAAAATTCCAAATGATCACTTCCAGCTAGCTTTTTGGACCACCTATAAATAAATCATTTCACAGTTGCTAAACTGGAGTTTGGAAGTCCCCTACTCAAGTGTAAACAGAACACTCTCTTTTGTTTTTTAGCCTCAGCCAGCTGGATCCAAAACTTTCTTTATGCTCAGTGCGAGAATTAGAGGGAAGCAGTGATTTGGTGTAGTCCCCATACACAGATTCCATTTTACATTTATGGCCTCTGGTCTTGACTGAGCCTGTAACACTGCTCTTACTGTTTTGTCTTTTGAAGGAAAAAGAAAGTTAATGCAAAAGATACAGAGATAAAAGTACTAAATTCCCATATATGTATCACTAGAATCAACAAATACTACCATTTAGTAATGCTTACCTCAGTTTGTTTCCTAAAAGGCATAAAACCTAACTGTTACTAGAGTCCCAACAGACCAGGCTCAACCAGTCTTCCCAAATATGCCAATGGTGAGAAGCAGAGAAAAGAGGTTTAACCAATGTGCACACTGGGAAGAGGAACGGATAAAGAAATCTAGTGACCCCAAATCCATCTCCAGGGTACTGACATGAGCTTTAGATCTAAGTACAGAAATAGTCAGAGGAGGAGGGCAAGAAGTCTGCATAACTGAACAGTCCTGGTCAGACTGTGGTCTGGTGGATCCTTATCTCAGTTCTGGTTCTGCAAAATGGTCCCAAGAAGTTGTTGTCCCTATTGTCCCCTGAGAGGAGCAACCTGGTTCCCATGAGATGATTACTCCTGCTCCAGGGAGCAGCCTCAGTCACCGTCATAGATGATTGGGGGTGGTCTGTCCTTCAAGGCTCACCATTGCTTGAGAATAGTTTCTGCCCTATGTCAAGGAGATGCTTATTGGATTCCTGGAATCCAATGACTGTAGGAGAAGGTGACTCCAGAGGAAGCATTAAGAGGCAAAGTAGAGCCAGAGAGGAACAAAATGGAGTAAGGCCAGTGACCCATGTCCTCCTTCAGTTTTAGTTGCTTTAGGGGCCCAAGAGGAGTCAATGCTTTTTAGCAAGAGCAATTTCCAAGTGCCTGTTACATAACTAGTGAGGTTGAAGTTTGCTTGGGTAGGGAACAGGCAATAAAGAGAGCTTGAAGATACAGCAGAGCAAGGGTATAAGCAGTTTGTGAGAGGGTAACAGGCAGGAAGACAGGGAATAGAGAGCCTTGCAGCCAGCCACCTTCCAGCCTAGCCATATGCTTCCCAGCCATTTGTGATGTAAATACCAATGTGAGTTTCCTGTGGGACAAAGTTTTTGGTATGGTTGTGGTCAGTGCTTCCCTGATAGATGATGCCCTTAAAAACAGTATGCTTGCTAGAAGAAAGCAGAATTAAAATCACTTCTCACTTCTACATTCATCCAGGAAGAGTGATAAAACTGTTTGAGAAATTTCCTTTATCAAAACCTGTAGCTGCCTGAATTTCTAACCTTTTGAAATGCCCACTTCTGAGTCCAGTCCTTTGAAGACACTGGGAATCCATTAACCTGTTTTGGTCACAGGCCCCAGATACAAAATGTTTCTTTCCTCCCCCACTGTAAAAGACAATATGACCTGAACTCTGGGTAGCAGTAGCCTCTACTACTGCTCACCATCACATCTCAAAGGTATACTCTTTTTATGATCTATATCTTTAATAAACTTAGCCTATACTCTATTCTGCTGGGATTTAGCTCAGTTGGTAGAGCGCTGCTCTGCTGTCTCTGAGGTCCCGAGTTTGATTCCCAGCACTGCAAAATGGGAGAAGGATGTGGCAACCCACTCCCAAGGCAATCCCAAAACAGTCAGCCATTGAAAACCCTATGAGGGTCGTTATGAGTTGGACTTGACTCGATGGCACCTAACAACAACAACATACTCTATTCTGCCTGCAACCGAAGTCCTGTGGTGTCTGATCCTGTCAGATCTCAGAAGATTAGTAGAGTCGGGCCTGGTTAGTACTTGGATAGGAGACTGCCTGGGAACACCAGATACTGTAGGCTTTGGAGAAGGACCTGACAACCCACTCCCAAAACTCAATCTGCCATTGAAAACCCTATAAACAGCACAGAAGCACTGACAATAGTGTTTCACCTGTTGTACGAAGAGTCGCTATGAATCAGATGCCAACTCCACGGCACCTGACAACAACGTATCCTATTCTATAATTTCTGTGTCGCTTATAATTTCTTTTACACAGGGAAACACAGGGAAATGGAGGTATCTGCTACCCCCCAGGGTAGTAATTGTTGCTGCTGGGGAGGGACCTGCTCTCTGGACCCACACTTCCTTCTGTAGATCTGCTTCCTACATGTCTCTTTCTCTCTCTAGATGTCTGCACTCACTCTGAAGCATGTGCTGCCTCTTCCCTTTATCTAAGGAGCTTTGAACTGCTTCACTGTCTTACTGACTCATCCTAAACTTCTTTTTTATGAGAGTCAAGGACCCAGTGACTCCCGAGTGGAGAACCCAATAAGGGGAACTCCTCCGGGCAGGTGGTAACATTGGGTACAGCACCCCTATACCAACTGACAAGTTGATCAAGATCCCTAGAAAGCTACTGGTGACCCAAGGCAGCATTGAGGAAAAAATGGTGACAGGGCAAAAGAAAAAAGAATAGCCTAGGCAAAAGGGAGGCTCCTCCTCAACTTAGCAGGAGGGGAAGATGAGGAAAGATTTGGAGTTGGTGGCAGAGAGATTAGTCTTATTGCTTCTCCCTTTCTCTCTTTCTCTCTTTCTCTCTTTCTCTCTTTCTCTCTTTCTCTCTTTCTCTCTTTCTTTCTTTCTTTCTTTCTTTCTTTCTTTCTTTCTTTCTTTATATATTTTTCCTGGCAGATAAAAAGCCACATAAGCCCATCAGCATATTGAGCCTGAAGAGGAAATTGATGTGCTCAGGAGGTTGGAGAAAATGGAGACTATCTGAAAGAACACTTGGTGTGGTAGGCAGAAACAAGTATGATGGCCAGATGTGTTCGTGCACCCCTGTAATCCCAACACTCAGGAAACAGGAGGATCATGCATTTGAGGTGAGCCTGGGCTATATAGTAAGACCCTGTCTCAAAAACAAACAAACTAAAAACCCTCCAACTTGATATAGATCTAACTCATCAAACTGCTACCTCTGTGACTTTAGTCAAATCTCCCGAATTTCTTCTGCCTCAATATCTACCAGACAAATGAAGGAATCATAGTAAGTGGTTTCTAAGGTCTTTTCAGGATGCAGATCACAAGACCTAACCCCATGTAGACAAGAACCATTAGAAAGGCTTCCAAAGACTCTTTTCAGAATTCTCAGATCAGGAGTGCTTCCACACTGGTCAGCCATTGTAATGTGAGTCTATTTCACGGGCTGGGAAGGTTAGCTAGTTGAAAATTTTAGGTTTGTTTTTCCTTCTTGTGTGTTGTAACATAGCCCTTTTCTTTTAAAAACACTTTTGCCAGCATTAGCTTCATTGTTCATGACAATTTTGAGGAGGAAATGCTGACAATCATCCCAAAGTCTTGATGTTTTATGCCATGCCAAAATAGCATAAAATCATCAAATATCCCTGAAAAGAATTTCAGCACTTATTTCTTTCAACAGAGGGGTCATACAGAACATTGCATGAATTGCTTTGATCAATTTTTCCATTCTCAGATTTGTGGTACAGTATTATTTTCTTGCTGGATGCCAACACACACTATATCTGTCATTGTCAGAGTAACAGTAGACAGAACACATATACTAGATAGATTCATCTCAGAACAACACTTAATGCTTATGAACTTCCTTTAGTAGCAGCAACAGTAGGAAAAAAAACTGCTTTGCCTGTCATTTTCCCAGCTACCTCTTGGTTAGCTAAAGTTTGCTCTCCCATTGATTTCTTAAAATGGGACATTGGGAACATTAACTCATGAGTTCTTACATGTCAAAAATGTCTTTTTGCCTTTATCATCGAGTGGTATTTTGGCTGGATTATCCTCAGTGCAAACAACCAGTCATGAGTTCCCTATCCTTTCCTCTTTCCATTTTTTAATTACTTTGAAAAAAGGCAGCATAATCAATTTTTAATGAGGACAGTTAACAATATCATTTGAAAGTTTATGAGATTTTTAAATTGACATTCCGTGCAATTATACTCTTACACCCATTGTAGTTATGCCTTTGGGGGGAAAAGTGTCTATTCTGGGAACAAGTTATTAAAACAAGAACAAAATGGTCTTGGATGAGACTTAGCGGGAAATTACATTTCTAATTCATTTGTTTATTGTTGGAGGAACAAAATAAAAGAAGCTACCTTGTGAATCTTAAGATTTGACCACTGCATATTTGGTTAGGGTTAAAAAATAACTATCAAAACTCTACTCCTATTTACCAATGAGTATTGATCCTGTCATTATGGAGAATAAAAGAAAGATATTCTCTCCTTGCCAATGGAGGAATTTGCATGACAATGTGGTATTGTTCTCTATTATTGAGACTAGGGGCAATTGTTGTTGTTCCCTCAAATCAAAGAGAAGGGACTTTTTCCTGTAAGTTTCAACATGAGCTAAGTGAGCTTTTAGCATTGTTTGTTGAAGATAACGATCTTGAACCCTTGTGTAGAGGAGAATAATACTCCTCATACATACTCAGTATGCTCAGAGATGTGTGACTTCAAATAAGCTGTTGTTTTAGGTCTTGGACTCATTCTATCTTGAGAAATGTATCCTTACCCTTAACTTTTCTCATTAGAAATTAAAATATATCTAATCTTAAATGATGTGAGGAAAGCAAGATAGGATCTTGGACTTTCAGAGCTGGAACAGACAGTAGAAATCATATAACCAAATTCCCTAATTTTTCAGATGAGGAAAGAGTAATCCGGCAGTCTTGATGAGGCCATATAGCTAGTAGATGTGAGTAAAGCCAGGGCCTGAAATAACTCACACTTCTTCCTCCAATGTTCTTTTGTTGCCTGATCCTAATCTTAGTATAGAAAAAGAAAAAGAAAAAAAAAAAAAAAAAGGAGGAAGACACCCAAGTCCAGACCTAGAACCCTTAAAGAATACAATTTTCAAGTTTGATTAAGAGTTCCCTAATGATAGACATTCTTGGCTTCCTGTAGCTTTAATGTATTTGAATCTTTGTCATGCCCCTTCACACCAATACAAAATGCTAGAGATTGATGATATCAAGATTTCAGATCTAAAACACAGAGTGACAAATCAATTCTGCCTAACTTTTCATACTTAAAAATTTAATGAAGTTTGTGATTTTATCTAGAGAAATAATAACTTCTAAAATGCTCACTATGAAATAAAGGCAGTTTGGGAATCAGTGCTTTGTAGAAACGCCATCATTTTTCTGCCCATTGGGATTCTATTCATTATGAAACTCATCAAGAGAGAAGTTCTAGAAACATAGTTCAAAAACAAATACTAGACAATACAGTTGTTGTTGTTAGATGCTGTAGAGTCGGTATCCAACTCATAGTGACCCTCATAGGGTTTTCAATGGCTGACTGTTTCTGGATTGCCTTGGGAGTGGATTGCCAGGTCCTTCTCCCATTTTTGCGGTGCTGGGAATCAAACTTGGGACCTCAGAGACTGCAGCGTAGCGCTCTACCAACTGAGCTAAATCCCAGCAGACAATACAGAGTGAGTTACATATTTCAAATGCCAAAGGGAATGCATCTATTTCTAGGAGGCAAGAAGCTAGGAAATTTTGTTTCATCTGTTCTTACAGAGAGAATTAAAAGGCAGCCTGGCACTGTGTTGCATGCCTGTAATCCCAGTGACTAGGGAGGCTAAGGCAGGAAGATCACAAGTTCGAGGCCAGAGGCAGCCTGCACAATTTAGCAAGATCCTGTCTCAAAATTAAAAAAAAAAAAAAAAGTATACCTTTAAAAAGAAAAAGAATTAATACCTAAGCAAGCTAAACTCTACAAGAATATCCTCAGCACAGTAGAAAGGAAAACCCCAGCCATCTACTTCCTTTCAGCTATGCCTCTTTAGGCAAGCCCCTTAACTTCTCTGGACCTCAGCTTCTGCTGTGGTTTGGATATGAAAATATCCCCCCAGGGCCATTTGTTGAATGCTTGGTCCCCAGCTGGCAGCACTGCTTTGGGAAGTTCTAAGAACTTTAGGAGGTGGGGCCTAGTAGGAGGAAGTAGGTCAGTAGGGGCATGTTGTTAGGGACTGTATCTTGCCCTAACCTGTTTCTCTCTCTCTCTCTCTCTCTCTCTCTCTCTCTCTCTCTCTGCTTCTTGTCCAACATGAGGTGAACAATCTCCTCGGCAAGCTCCCACTCCCATGATTTTCTGCCTTACCCATGGGCCCACAATCAGTGGAGCTAGGTACTATGGACTGAAATCTCTTGAGACCAAGACCTAACTCTTTCCTCTCTTAAGTTATTTCTGTCATGTCACAGAAACAAGATAAACTAATGAATACAGCTTCCTAATTTATAATGGATATGATAATAGCACTGCCTCATAAAGACGAAGAGAATGAAAATACATCTAGATACAGATATATATTCACTGTGTGGCATATATGTGAAGGGGGACCTCACCCCAAAATGCAACTTATTTAGAGAAAATCATGTATTTATTTTCACATGTTCAAACTTTAGTCACCTTCACAGAATTTTCTATTTCATGAACACACCTAGTGAGACTATTTTCCCCTGCTCACAACAGGCTTTGAACTCATTGCTTTTGATCCTTTTTCAGAGTTTCTGCCATTTTTTGTTTCACTTCCTCCACACTGGCAAAGTGTTTCCCTCTGAGGATGTTTTTTCATCTGGGGAAACAAAAAAGCAGTCACACAGGGTGAGATTGGGTGAATAGGGAAGGTGGGGCACATGGGTCAAAGGTTGTGCCACTGTTGGCCAAAAACTAGTAAACATTCAGCACAGTGTGGGCAGGCGCACTGTCATGGTGGAAGAATCAGTCACGTGTTTGCCAGGACTTGAGGTGTTTCTTCTGCAAATCATGACACAGCTTCTCAAAACTTCCAGAGAGTAAAATTTCGGTTGACTGACCAGAGGAATAAATTCTGAGTGCACAATCCCCCTCATATCAAAGAAATAGATGATCATTGTTTTCATATTTATTTCTGTTTGTTTTTTTTTATTTGTTTTGGTGGGGGAGGTCACACACAGTGTGACACACAGTGATACGATATAAGTATTTCAATTATTTTTCTCATTAATGTAGCTGAGTCTCATCTCGCTTAATTCACTTGGGTGAGTGGAACCCTGAAGGAGAAGTCTGAATGCTTATAAGATGGAACCAGGAAAAAATTTTCCCTATGATACAGAATAGCACAAGTGGGTGAATCGGAGGAGTTAAAGGGTGTGTAAGTTAGACTTATTGCTGTGACAAACACCTGAGACAAACAGCTTAAGGGAGGAAGGGTTTATTTTGCATCATGGCTTCAAAGGTTCTAGTCCATGGTCAGCTGCCTCCATTGTTTCTGGGCTGTGGTGAGGCAGAGCATCGTGGCGGCAGGACAGTGTGGCAGAAGTTGTTCACTTCATGGCATTAAGGAGGCAGAGACAGAAGGAGCAGGAGACAAGATATACCTTTCCAGGGCACACCCTTAGTGACCTATTTCCTCTAATGAGGCCCACCTTCTACTTTTCACCACCTCCCAATAATGCCATTATATTATGCATCCATCAAGGGATTCTGTATTTCATGAACTGATAAGGTCAGAGCCATTAGGATCCAGTCACTTCCCCAAAATCCATCCATCACTTCCCCAAAATCCATCATCTGGTAACTAAGCCACCAGTACATGAGCCTGTAGGGAACATTTCATTATTCAAACCATAACAAGAGGGAGAGATTAGAGTCTAGTTGCAGAGAGGTATGGAGGCACAAATTTTGTTTCCTAGGATTAAACACCTCTGCATGTAATATCGCCAAGTGATTCTATGACCATTTATATAGGTGGGCCAATTTCTAAGTGAAATTCTTTGGTTTCCAGTCTCTTATGAGTCAAATTAGTATACTGCACAAGATGCAATCCCAGATCTTTTCCTCATCTCAATTCTGTGACTTTAAGGGACTTGCCTGAGGCAACAAGGCCAATTAATGACAGAACCAGGGCTGAAACTCATGTTTCTTGACTCCAATTCCATTTCTCCATCTTCTCCATTCTTGCTGCTATTACACAATTATTTTTTATTCTACTGGGTCACTCTTTGTTCTTTCTAAAGCTAAACTTTGTTAAATTGGATAGTTGTCTTATACTAATCCAAGGAAAACCCATGCATTCAATTTCAGTCATTTCTCTTATCAGTGTTTGAGAGGCAACAGATTATGTGGGAAAATTACTGAGTTGAGTTATGCCTCGTTCAAATTCTAGTTCTGTCATTTAAGAACCAGGTGACTTTGGGCCAATCAAGGTCTACTTCTGCAGAGGTTCACTATCAGAGGTTCTTTATCTAGAAAATGAAATGAATAATTTCCACTCTTAGCTGGGAACAGTGATGCACACCTGTAAATCCCAGCATCTCAGGAGGCGGAGGCAAGAGGATCACAAATTCAAGGCCAGAAACATGTTGGATAACTAGCAAGGTCTGACTCAAAATACAAAGAAAAAGTGGGCTATGGGTGTGGCTCAGAGGTAGAGGGCTTGCAAGAAGCATATGTGAGGTCATGCGTTCAACCCCCTAGTAACACAGACACACACACACACACACACACACACACACACACACACATGCACGCACACTCACACACAGAGGCCACTTCTGAGATTTGGGTCAGGACTAAGATAACATTTCTGGTAGACATAACATTCTGCATCTCCTCCTTTGTGCTAGTCAGTATCTTGCTGTTGCTGTTAGGTGCCGTGGAGTCAGTATCTGACTCATAGCGACCCTCATAGGGTTTTCAATGGCTGATTGTTTTGGGATTGCCTTGGGAGTGGATTGCCAGGTCCTTCTCCCATTTTTGCAGTGCTGGGAATTGAACTCAGGACCTCAGTGACTGCAGAGCAGCACTCTACCAACTGAGCTAAATCCCAGCCCCCCAGTCAGTATCTTAGTTATAGGTAATAATAAGTTTATAGCTTAGTTGTAAAAGGGAATTTCTGTCATGTAACTGAAGGGTGGTAGGCAAGAGGTGCTTGGGTCGAGTAGAATCGAGACATTGTCAGATGGCTCCCATGTGAGGTCAGTCGGAGGCTACTCAGAACCATAACCAGAAGCAGGTGAGGTTGAAAATATCTTGTTCTTGTTGTTATTGTTAGGTGCCATCGAGTTGGTGTCTGACTCATAGCCACCCTATGTACAACAGATGAAACACTGTTGTTAGTGCTTCTCTGCTATTCCTAGGGTTTTCAATGGCAGATTGTTTTTTGGGAGTGGGTTGCTTGGTCCGTCTCCCAAGCCTAGAGCACCTGGTGTTCCCAGCCAGTCTCCCATCTATGTACTAACCAAGCCTGACACAGCCTTCTTCCTGAGATCTGACAGGATTGGACACCACAGTGGTACAGTTGCAGGTGAGAGTATCTTAAGTAGTGCTAAATCAATGTGTGATTGAGGTGGTTCCAAGAGGGTGCTGCTGTATAAACATGTGTACTCTTCCTCTACCTTGGAGGCATTATGAACCATAGCCTGACTTGCATCACAGGCAGCTCATTGTCAATGCTTGACTAGGCCAGGCATACAGTAGCCAAGTTCCCAGCTTACTAAAATAATGTGTATTTCCAATATTCTACACTCCTTGATCTGTATTATCTTAGATTTCTACTTGACTAGAGAGGCTGTTTCACTCTTCTCATTTCCAACTGGTTTTCCCTTTTCCAACATTTTCAATTTCTTCCTTGATATAGAATTCCATTTTGTTAATATAAATCTGTGCATTTCCAAAGTTCATTGGCCCAGAAATAAGTAATTTTTCAGAGCTTTCACATACAGTTCAGCTATAGTCACATGTAAACTTTAAGTAAATAAATGCTCAAAAACATGTCCAATCATTTGATTAGACCACACAAAAATAGTTATAAAAATTATATTGTTTCTGAGTATTTACCTCACATTCAGAGTATGAAACATATGTTGAGTTTTGCCTATGCCAAACATTGTAAATATAAAGTTTTAAAGAGTAAATAAATAGTGAGGCATACATAGTAGTCAGACCTTGGGTAACACACTTGACTCACTCCATCCTCTTTTAGCTTCTGGATCACTTTATATTTACCTTTGTTCTTAGCATAATTTAAAAAATGTCTCCCTTTATCCTGTACTGGGAAGCTCCACCTGCACTTGAGCCTTTTTCAAATCTTCATTTCTATCCCAAGTGGCTTATTAAGAAATATCTTCTGAACCAAATAAAATGTCCTCAATGATGGATTCCTTGTTATTCATTCCATTCACTTTCAAATTAGCAGAAAGATGCAAAGCATAAAGCTTTATCATCTAGGCATTGAATTTTATCAGCATTTTTATTGCCATTGGATAAAAATCTAAAATGTTAGGCATTGCTCAAAGATGTAGGAAGACTTTTATGAGACTCAATATTCATGCTAGTGAGTAAATTCTGATGATGTAGTTAATATTGGTTCAGAATTTCCCAATATTGGTGCTTTCCTCCATACAATGACTTAGCCTCAGAATCTTTTCCTCAGTTTCAAATTATGAGAGTGTTGGAAAATGAGTATTCCTAGTACTGCAGAGGTACAATAGTGAATTATGACTCTTTTAAGTATTTCCTGGGGCTACAGGGATCAGGACTAAAAATAAGGCAATTTGATGTAATGTGGATGTATAGTTTTTACAAAACAATTAAATGATGTGATTGTAGTTCTTTGATAGTTTTGTACAGGCTAGCTTAAGCAGCCTTAGCTACTCCTTCCATACTTCCAACCCTCAGCACCTCCATTTCTTCCAAGATTTTGAAGGCATTATGCCCAGGAAATTGAAAGCACCCAGCCACACTTTTTTGCCATTTTTTCTCCCACTTAAGTGTAGGTGTGCTGAAGTTTAGCTCAGTTGGTGGAGTGCTGCTCTACACCCTCTGAGGACGCGGCTTCAATCCCCAAAACCACAAAAATGGAAGAAAGATGTGGCAATCCACTCCTGAAGCAATCCTCTAGACAATCAGCCATTGAAAATCCTATGAGGGTCTCTGTGAGTCGGACCGGACTTGATGGCACCTAACAACAACAACAGCAAAGTGTAGGTAGCAAACATGAGTGATCTATTTAAGGCTGCTGAGGGCATATCCATGGGAAATTGAGACAAAGCACAAGTCACAGTCATAAGGATAACTAAATGTTTTCTCATCACACTCATAGTTTCATCTAAAATTAGTGACCTTGGAGATGCTGTCCAAGCATCAATAAACTCCTACTTAAAAACTGTAGGGAAAACATAAATTAATAAAACACAGTGCCTAACTTATAGGTTGTGCATCTTCTCACTGGGAAGTAACTACAACACCAGGAAAAATGTAGTAAGAGGTATGACAGCTGGATCAAGAGAGGGGCCCTTGACTCTTATGGGTAGCCAAAGGAAAACCTGCTGTGCTTTGAGGATTAAATATTGTTCCTATTTGCAAATGTAAGGGAAAATGACATTTCACATAAAGAGCTTGACAAAGACACAGAGACTGAAAGTCTGTCATGTGGAGGTAGAGCCAAGAGAATAGAAAAGTTTAGAATAGAATAATAACTCTCCTGGGTAACAAGTGCATTGTAGAGCCACAAAATAGGCCTGGATCCTGTTCATTTTCTTCATAGTATCTATGATGATTGCTAACTACATACTTGTTAATTTGCTTATTATTTAGTTTCTTTGTAAGTTTATAGGTTTCTAACATGATTTAACTCGGTTCTTATAGAAATAACATATATGTATGTCACCTGCCACTCACATTATCATTTTTATTGAGGATTCTTATGTTAGAGAAGGAATCAAATATTTTAATTGTCATTACTAAAATTACAGTTGTATATTACTGTTGCCCATTTGTCCACTTAAAATTCTGAAGCTACTGTCTTGAGAGTACCATTGTTCCTGATGAATCCATTTCCTCTGCCTCCCATCGAGACATCTACTTTTGTCAGAGCTTTGCAGCCAATGAGCAGAATCTCTTCCCACTGATAGTACTTGTGTACAGCCAGCACTGAGTTCACTCTTACCTTTGTCCACAGGAGACAGAGGGAAGTGGTTTTTTTCTGTGCATTCTTTAGAAGTAATAGAGCAGTAATAATTCAATCCATGACTGTACAAACCATTACAAATTTAGTTGGGAAGGAATTTTTTCAAATTCTTTAAAAAATTCAAGAGAATTTTTTCGTTGCCCACAGAGGTTGCATGCTCTGATGTAACGACTGTATAATACAATTGCATTTGAGCTACTCACCTTTTGGCTTAACCTTCTAAAATTAGAGCCTTTTGTCCCTGTCTCTTTATATGTAAAATGAGGTCTATAATGCTAAGCTCATGGAAGAATGAGTTAATGACTTGAGCAAAAGAATGGCACAGATAAAGAATTTTGCGCTCTGTCATCAAGTTAAAGAAATATATTCATCATAGTAAAATGGGAAATTATCTCTGAAAAACCATTTACCTAAGAAAAGGTAGAATTATCACCTCAGACACTCAGTATTCATCTATCCAGATACTGTTCTGAACATTTTGGTATTTGGGAATCAAATCTTATCTTTGTTGAATAACACATGCAAATTGGGGAAACAGGTGATTAATATGTTTTACACAATCATTTTTCTTTCTTTTTTTTTCTTTTTGTGGTACTGGGGGGTTGAACCCAGGGCCTCATGCATGATTTTGCATGTGCTCTACCACGGAGCTGCAACCCCTAACCAGTGTTTTTACTTTTTATTTGAAACAGGGTCTGACTAAGTTGCACCGGCTGCCTCTAACCCTGAATTTGTAATCCTCCTGCCACTGCCTCTTGAGTTTCTTGAGTCACCACACCTGGCTTTTTGTTTTTATTTATTAAGTATCTGGCACAGAATCTGGGAATGTTTCATTCTGTTGTACATAGGGTCACTATGAGTTGGACCCAACTCGAGGGCACCTAACAACAGTAATAACAATAACAACAACAACAATTCAGGTAGAAGCAAAGTCCTTTAAATAAGCTGTCAATTAGGCTTATCTCTATGTGGCTTTTTGAAGTAGAGTATAGGTATGCAAGACCTGAAAATGTTTGTTTTTTGAAAAAGGAGAATGAAAAAATATTGTCTTCTGAGAACTTTTTCTACAACGTTAAGTGAGAAACAGGATAGTCAGACATTGCAGGGTCCCCAGTTCCCAGACCAGGGACCAATACAGGTCTATGGGCCTGTTAGGAACCAGACCACACAGCAGGAGGTGAGTGGCCAGCCAGTTAGCAAAGTATCATCTGTATTCACATCTGCTCCCCTTTGGCTTAGATCCTGACCCCTCTCCCCAGTACACCCCCAGTCAATGGAAAAATTGTCTTCCATGAAACCAGTCCCTGGGGCCAAAAAGGTTGGGGACTGCTGACATACAAAGACAGTCTGAGATTCCAGAGTGGAGCAGCAAGTGGTGTAGGCAATCGGAAAGGAATGTGGATGGAGAAGCCAGACCAGTGGATGCCTTTACCCCAAGAGGATGAGAAGCCACATCCTGCAAGGAAAGCTTGGACAAGGAGGCAAGTCATGAAGAAACTCTGAGGCCAGCCTTAGAGACCCAGACCAGGAAACTTAAAACAAAGGGGCCCAAACTCAGACAAAGGGTCTGAGTTACCAAGAGTTAAGAGTTAACCAGGGGTTCTGGCTCCCAGGCAGAGACAGCCCTGCTAACTGGATACTGAATATCTGATTAACTATATTCCTAGTTCCCCAAGTGCTGGACATCTGCCAGGTTTTACTTGGTTGAAGAACAATGTCCCCACTCCTCCATCTGTGTGTCATATTGATGTGTTCCAGTGATGCCCTTCTGCTCTCAACTGCAGCAGGTGAAGTGGAAAACCCTCCTAGGTCCCACTCTTGCAGCCATGGGTAATAAGTCCATGAACCATAACTAGACACTGAATGCTCTCACCCAGAACTGTGAATCTGAGGAGAAACACAGAGACAAAGAGGTTTGGGTTTATTCAGAGCAGCCAGGGTGGTGACTGTGAGGTGTTGGCATCATCCTGTAGCAGCAGCGGTGATCCTTTGGCTTGTCTTCCTGTGCTTCCTACTCTTTCCACCTCTGCTGTTTCTTTGGCCACTGTTTGTCCCCTAATTCTCATTCTCCACCCTCCTGTAGATTCTGTGAGCTACTTAGGTCCTTTTAGTACACTCCTTATTGACTTAGGATAATTCAACCCTTGGCTTGCAGCAAAGAATGCTATCTTTTATGTCTGATAGAAATTGCCTTCAGATTTGGGGGTCACACTGACTTCCTGCAGCCAATCACTCATCAGGCTTTACAAAATCTGCCTCCTCAACTCCTCCTATTGGCGCAAGTTCTTCCATTTCTACTGCAACTGCCACGTCACTTCTCACCAAAGTGACAGAAAGATGACATCCTATCTGAGCTTTGTAAATTCATCTTCCAAATCCCAGCTAATGATGTGAGTAAGGTTGGCTTGAATCTCTGAGATTATATTAAAAATAAATTTCAGGTGAGAACACCAGAATCTAGCATCTTTCCACCGAAGTAAAGAGTATAAACTCCTGAGACGAGATGAACTCAATTCCAGTGTTGGTGCTTTCCATAGGACTAGCACACCCTTCCAACCTCTGAACAATCACCTGCAGAGAGCACAGATATCCTCATCCTAAGTGAATCGCCCCTCCAAGTACTGTCCATGCTGCCTGTGCAGCATGAGGATGGTAGGGCCATTTTGCTTTCATTGATCCTTGATGACTGGTCTAACAACCATGACCATGTCACCCTCCTGCTTAAGATATTTTGGCAGCTCCTTCACAAATAAAGTCCTAAGTGTCTGGATCTGCATATGGCCCTAAATGATGGGACTCCTGACTTTGTCATGTCCTCAGTATATCCTCCATTAAAGCCATGGTATAATTCTTTGGAGGAGGTATTTTATGCAAATCTCTTCCTTCCAATTGGAATTATTATTAAATGTCTTATTTTCAAAACTAAAAATATAGATGGCTATTGGGCTGGGAAGTAGCTCAGTAGCAGCACACATACCTACCATGAATGAGGCTTTGGGTTCAATCCCCTGCAGTGTGCATGTGCACACACTCATACTCATACTCACAAATACTTGGTTTATGAATGTGAAATAATTCTTCAAGACTTACATATTTAAAAAGCAGTTTCTTGCCCCATTCTTCTCAGTTTTGACTTCTGCCTCCTAGAAACAACTGAAATTTACTTTTTATTATGTCTTTCCTTCTCAGCTACACATTTTTAATAACATGTTCGAATTGTTATTTCTTGACTTTTTGGAGTTTTGATTTACTGATTTACAACTATGTAGGATAAGGGCTTCCTGCAGCCGTACAACTGTGGCATCCAATTCCATCAGATCTCGGAAGCTAAGCACGGTGAGACCTAGTTATTACTTGGATGGGAGACCACCTGGGAATACCAGGTGCTGTAGATTTGGGAGAAGGACCCCACAGCCTACTCCCAAAAAACAATCAGCCATTGAAAACCCTATGAATAGTAGAGAAGCACTGACAATAGTGTTTCACCTGTTGTACACAGGATTTCTATGAGTCGGATGTCAACTTGACTGAAACTGACAACAAAACAGGACAAGGGCTTAGCATTCTTACATGTGCACACCTTTCCAGTATCCTGATCCTCCTAATTTGTTATGATATTTGGTTAGCTCAGTATTTTATTCTGGGCATAATACTATGTAATATTTCACTATGATAGTATTTTGAGTTTTCTCTCTGTCTTTTCCACCAAACGTAAGGTAAGGAATCACATCTTTTCTAAATTTAATTATCTTTCCTGTTGTTGTTGTTGTTAGGTGCCGTCGAGTTGAGTCCGACTCATAGCGACCCTATGTACAGCAGATCGAAACACTTGCTGATTCTGTGCCAGGCAAACGATCTTATTTATGTTTAAGCCCATTGTTGCAGGCACTGTGTCAATCCATCTGGTGGAGGGTTTCCCTCTTTTGTGTTGACCTGCCACTCTCCCAAACATGATGTCCTTCTCCAGGGATTGTTCTCTCCTGACTACATGTCCGAAATATGTAAGACGCAGATTGGCCATTTTTGTTCCAAGGAGCACTCTGGTTGTACTTCTTCTAGGACAGATTTGTTGGTTCTTTTGGCAGTCCTTGGTATATTCAGTAGACGTCTCCAGCACCACAATTCAAAAGCATCAATTCTTTTTCTGTCTCTCTTGTTCAATGTCCAGCTGTCACAAGCATATGATGCCACTGAAAATACCAGGGCATGAGTCAGACGCACCTTCGTCTTCAATGTGACATCTTTGCTTTTCAATACTCTAAAGAGATCTTTTGCCACAGCTTTTCCTAGAGCAATGCGTCTTTTCATTTCTTGGCTGCTGCTTCCACGGGTGTTGATTATGGAGCCAAGCAAAGCAAAATCTTGGACAACCTCAATCTTTTCTCCATTTAATGTGAAGTTACGTGCTGACCCAGTCGTAAGGATTTTTGTTTTGTTGATGTTTAGTCGTAACCCATATTGAAGGCTATGATCTTTGATCTTCATCAGTGTTTTAAATCCTCTTCATTTTCAGCAAGCAAAGTGGTGTCATCTGCATAACGCAGGTTGTTAATGAGTCTTCCTCCAATCTTGATGCCACGTTCATCCTCATAAAGTCCAGCTTCTCGGATTATTTGCTCAGCATATAAATTGAAGAGATAGGGTGAAAGTATACAGCCCTGACACACACCTTTCTCAACTTTAAACCACTCTGTGTTTCCTTGTTCTATTCAAACAACTGCCTCCTGGTTCATGTACAGATTTCTCATGAGCACAATTAGGTGTTCTGGTATTCCCATTTTCCAAAGTGTTATCCATAATTTGTTATGATCCACACAATCAAATGCTTTTGCGTAGTCAATAAAACATAGATAGACATCTTTCTGATATTCTCTGCTTTCAGCTAATATCCACCTGACATCAGCAATGATGTCCCTGGTTCCCCCACCCTCTTCTGAATCCCGCTTGATTTTC
>VMDO01007372.1:0-91663 GCA_007922755.1 Pedetes capensis
AAAAAAAAAAAAAAAAAAAAAAAAAACAGAAAGAAAGAAAAAGAAAAAAAAGAAAAGATTAGAATCTTTGGGCCCTGCTTCATGTGCCTCTTGAATTGCATCACCATCTCTGTACCCAAGAAGTACCCACTTGTCATTTTGTCTTTATGTCTTTGCTTTTCTCTAAGGTTTTTTATATCCCACAACCTCTGTCCAATCATTTCTGTGTGAGGCCCTCCTAAAGACAGAAACAGATAATATATATGCATATTACATATATGTGTATATGCAAATATATTCACAAACACACAGACGGTGACAAAAACTTACACACATTTTAAGAAAGGAAAAAACTGGCCGGGCACGGTGGCTCCCGTCTGTAATCCCAGCAACTCAGGAGCCAGAGGCAGGAGGATCGCAAGTTTGAGACCAGAAGCAAACTGCAGAATTTAGCAAGACCCTGTCTCAAAATAGAAAGTACAAAAAACAGGCTGAGGGTACAGCTCAGGGGTACAGCACTTGCAAAGCATGCAAGCGCAAAGCCCTGGGTTCAATCTCACAGTACCACAAACAAGGACAACAACAACAACAAAAGAAAGGATAAAACTGTATTAAAATTGTAATAATATATACCCACAACAAAAGGTGAATACAAGTCACCCTTGACTTCTGCAGTTACAAGAGGTGTTCCCTGAGCCAGGTGCGGTGGCACACACCTGTGAGCCCAGCGGCTCGGGAGGTGGAGGCAGGAGGATAGCAAGTTAGAGACCAGAGGCAGTCTGTGTAATTTAGCGAGACCCTGTCTCAAAAAGTAAGAAAATGGGCTGAGGGTGCAGCTCAGTGGTCCAGCACTTGCAGAGCATGCAAGCGTGAGGCCCTGGGTTCAACCCCCAGTACCACAAAAAAAAAAAAAAAAAAGAGGTGTTCCCTGTGGTCACCATAACATAAGAAGCAGGACTTGTTACCGTTTGTGCATATTAACACCCAGTACCTTGCGTCTCAAACTTATCACAAGTACATGCAGTTGTTAGGCTTGTTAGAGGGTCTGTTGCATACTTAGGCCTCCTTTGTCTTGTACTTCCATCATGTTCTCAGATTTCAAATACCACTTCAAAATCGTCTTGCGCTCCTTGAAGGACAAAACTGTGCCTCCACCATTTTGTATGATGGTCCTGCCTGTTGTAGGGTGGCACTAGCACTCATTTGATTACCTCCATCTTTTGAGCCAACATCATACTACACATTGCTCCTGTAATTCAATTCAACTTCAAAAAGTAATACATAGATAACATCCCTTAACACTGTATACATTTTCTGGCCCCTCTGATATATATGTGTGTGTATATATCATTCATACATATATTGATGTTGTTAGGTGCCATCCAGTCAGGTCCAACTCATAATAAACCTACGTACAACAGAATGAAACATTCCCCCACAGTGTACCATACCCTGCACTATGTCAGTGCTTCTCTGCTATTCATAGGGGTTTTAATGGCTGATTGTTTTGGGAGTGGGCTGCCAAGTCCTTCTCCCATAACAATAAATCATTCGCACACACACACACACACACACACACTTTACATTCATGTGCATTTGAGACAGGAGATAGCAGAACAAACATACAACACGTTCTTAGAACAGCAAAATGGAAAGTTTTCATCCCAAGGTCTGTATAGATTTGTTTGGCACCCTCTGTGTATGTGTGTATGTATATATATCATACATAAATATACATACACATATATGCTATACATTTTTTTCTTCTTCTTCTTTTTTTTTTTTTTCTGTGTGTGTGCTGGGGATCCAACCCAGGGGCTTATGCATGCTAGGCAATTGCTCTGAGTTACATCCCCAGCCAGGTATTATACTTTTGAGGTTCATCCATGTTAGTAAGAATACTTCTTAATCCATTTATTTTTTGTTGCCATATAATATTCCATTGCATTATGTACCAAAACCTATTGATCCTCTTAATTTTGGAAATTTTGGGGATTCCTAGTTATTTGGCTATAAGGAAAAAAAAAGCACTCTGACCATTTCTAGTGATACTTTCTTGTATCCATACGTGAGTTTTCAGGGCACATATATCAGAATGGGATTTCTGGGACATATCTATATCTTTTTTCAACATTACTAAGTAATGCCCAGTTGTTTTCCAAAGTATCTATATATTTGTTCCCAATAGCAGTGTAAGAAGGTCTCATGAAGTTGGATATTTAAAAATTACTAATTAAAAAAAAAAGGCAATATACAGAAAAAAAAGGGGGGTTTGTTTGCTTTTATTGCAGTGCTAAGGATCATAGTTAGGGCCTTGCACATGCTGAGCCAGTGCTCTACCACTGAGCCACATCCCCAGCCCATGACTTATCCTTTTCTGTATAGTTTTCCTCAGATAATGTCCCATAATCTACCTTATCAGTGGCCACTGAGGCTCTTCCCAGGCTTTTGCTACTACAAATAGTGCTGCAATGATTTGTTACACACATTTTCAGATTTGAAAATGTATCCATACGTCAAATGTCTAGAAATGCTTTTCTCAAAAGTAAATACAACTTATTCCATCAATTACCCTTTATTACTATGTCTACTATTCTTTCTCTGTTTTTTGCTCTCAATATTTTTCAAAATTTACTAAATTTTGACAAGGTCATTAACTCAAAGTTTTTCTTTTTCCCAATATAAGCATTTGAGGCTATGAATTTCCCTCTCCATGCTGATTTAGTTGCATCTTACAGATTTAAATATTTTGGAATTTACATTCTAATTTTTCCCAAATGAATGGTGTTTTTCATTTATCTTTTTGTTGTTGATTGCTAAAATAATTACAAATTGGTACATTTTCCACCTTGAAAGGCTTCATCAAATTACTCTTCATTGTCAGTGCTGTCAAATTGTGACCAACTCATAGTAACCCTCATAGGGTTTTCAATGGCTGATTGTCTCAATCAACAGTACTCTTCATTAGCACTGTAAAAATTTGACTTCCTAATATATCCCTAGTATATTTTAAAAGTATTTTTACTGCTATTTCAAAAAACACTGCAAGATGTTTTACATTTGTCAACCTGAGGGCAAAAGCTGGTTTTAATTTTAATTTATTTTGTTAAAAATGAGTCTAATAAAATATGAGGAGGGTTATTTAATGGCATAGTGTACTGGAAATCTGAAGACCTGCAGTAGATTTACATTCCAACTCTTGTTATAATTTTTTTAAGGATTATGAAATTATCAAAATGCACATGAATCAAGTTTTAATATACTGTATGATGCGTGGATGAAGCTGTCCATGGTACCATTTCATTTTTTGGATTCTCAGGCATAGTTTGGCAGTGCAAGAACTCTGCAACATTAACAAAGCCAATAAAAAGCAAGTACATGGGAAAAAAGTTAGTCTAACATTCTGAGGACACAGTAGGGAGACCCAACTTAATTTCAGTTTCTTTTACCATATACTCACAATACCAGTCACTTTCATGACCTCAAAATGTATGGGGAATAACAGGGCATGGTGGTGCACACCTGCAATCTCAGCACTTAGGAGGCTGAGGCTGGAGGATCCTGAGTTTGAGGCCAGCCTGGGGCTACATAGTGAGACACTGTCTCAAAAAACAATCAAGTAAGCAAGTAACCAACCAACCAAACAAACGAGCAAATAAAAGATATGTGGATTTCTCCCCACCAGCAAGCAAGTAATTCTGCTGGAGAGACCAGATAGATGTCCTTTATTCCAGGGGTCCAAGCTACTGACTGATATTGTCTGTATTTATATTACATTTATAACCACTCCCGATCCCTCACATTACCGCCTAAGCTCCATCTCCTGTTAGAACGGCACCTCCCTCCTCCCAGTCAGTGGAAAAACTGCCTTCCACAAAACTGGTCCCTGGTGCCAAAAAATTGCTACTCTCATCCAATTCAGTACTGACAATGTCCACCTACAGGTAGCATCAAACCCCACAGCTTGAAAGGTCGGTCCTGAGGCTGTGTTCCCCATTAGATGACAGTCACAATCCCAAAGTTGTTTCACCTGTGCTTCCAAAATAATAACTATGATAATAATATGCATGTATGTGATACATGTATAAGAAATTGTACTACTTTGGCAACTTTTCTGAAAATTTGAAATTAATTATATACGTTTTTCTTTTCTTTCTTCTTCTTCTTCTTTTTTTTTTTTTTTTTTTTTTGCGTTACTGGGGGCTGAACCCAGGACCTTGAACATATTTTGTAAGCGCTCTCCCACTGACTTGTGCCCACAGCCTCTTTTATTTTTTATCTTGAGTCAAGTTCTCCCTAAGTTACGCAGGTTGGCCCTAGCCTCGAAACTTGCGATGTTTCTGTCTCAGCCTCCCAAGTCTCTGGGATTACAGGCGTGAACCAGTGTGCCCAGCTTGAAAGGTTTTACAATTTTTAAAAAAGATTATATTGCCTCCTGATGTCATAGCCATCTCAGTTTGTGTAAGCCTGTACGCTTTATGATGTTTGCTCAATGACGGAACCACATAGGGTCACATTTCCAGAAACTCCTTATCCTTAAGTGAGGCCTGACCGTGTCTTCATCCCTCTAAGGAGCTGCTCTATACTCAAACATTCAACAGACGTGAATCGAGCCAATGCTATTGAGGGCACCTGGGACAAAGTGGTGAACAAAACAGGGAAAAATGCACACACTCCCAGAGATGGACTTTCTACTCCAAGAGATGGATGATAAGCAGGTAAAAGCCAGGTGCTGCGCCTCACGTCTTTAATCCCAGTCACTTCGGGAAGCAGAGACAAGAGGATCATGAGTTCGAGGCCAGAGGCAGCCTGTGCAATTTAGCAACTCCCTCACTCCAAATAAAAAAAATAAAAAATGGGCTGAGTGTGCGGCCCAGTGGTAGACCATTTGCAAATTATGTGCGAGGCCCTGGGTTAAATCCCCAAGTACCGCAAAAAAAAAGAAAAAGTAAAATATATGTCAGATGGTGATAACCACTACAAAGAAAAATAAAACAAGGGAAGGAGGATGAGGAGTGTGTGAGATCGAAGAGGCGTCACTGGGAAGGTGGCATTTAAGCTAAGACCTGAAGAGGGGAGGAGGGAGCCATGTGGATATTGGGGGAAGAGCATTCCAAGTGGCGGGAACAGCCTATGCAAAGACCCTGGGGCATGAATAGGCCTGACCAGTTCTGGCAATTGATAGGTGTCCTGTGTGGCTAAAGCAGAGTGAATGAGGGGTGGGTGGCAGGCAGAGGGGCGGGGACAAAGCTCTAAATCAGGGCTCCCATAATCTCCTTGGGTTTGACTTGTTTGCTTGAGCAGCTCTCAGAACTCAGGGAAAGACATTTGTCAGTGCATTGTGAAGAACATTGTGAAGAACAGAGCTGAAGAGGCATGGGGGAGGTGGTGGAGCTCCTGGCCACCCCCAGTTGCGCCACCCTCCAGGGGCCTTCATGTGTTCGCGTAGCTAGAAGCGCTCCGAGAGCTGTCCTGGGTTTCACGGAGACTCGGTTGCAGAAACACGATTGCTCATAGACTGGGTTGGGAACCGGCGAGGCCGGCCGTCAGACTCTCTCCAGCCCCCTGGACAAAGGCCTCCTTCCAGCTCAGACTCACCATCCAGGAATCAGGGATGCACTTTGAGACAGGGTCCCACTAGGCAGCCCATGCCAGACAGGAACTCCTGATCCAGCTGCCTCAGCCTCCTCTGTGCTGGGTTGACGCAAGAGGGTCACACCAGGCTCCTCCCCTACCTCGGGACAAAATCTCACAAAAGGTCTCGCGAGGCCCAGGCCCGCCTGGAACTGTGGATCGTCCTGCCTCAGCCTGCGGAGCGCTGGGATCCCAGGCAGGAGCCACCACGCCAGGCTCCTCCCACACCTTGAGACGAGATCTCGCGAGGTTGACAAAGGGTCTCGAGAGACCCAGGCTGGCCTGCAACTCTTGATCCTCCTGCCTTTGCCTCCGGGGTGCTGGGATGACACAAGTGGCCAACACCACGCCGGCCTAAGCTATTTATTTAATATTGCAGACAACTGTGTGTGTGTGAGAGAGTGTGTGCCACAGGCCATGGGAACAGCTGGAGGGAAACATTTCAGGGTGCAGGAAGAGCGAATGCAGAGGCTCTAGAATGAGAAGGAAAGGGAGGGCCAGGAGACGCCAGCCATGGTGAGAGGGGACCAGGGAGGTCCGAGCGAGGCCCAGGAGTCACTGAGAGGCTGAGGATGGGGACTTGTGAGAAAGGAGCCACCAGGGGTTTTAAAGCCCCAAGTAACAAGATCAGAATTTTTTTTCTTTTTTCTTTTTGCAGAACTGGGTGGTTGCACCCAGGGCCTCCCACATACTTTGCACGCTTTGTACCCCTGAGCTGCACTCTCAGCCCATAGTTTATTTTATTTTATTTTTGTTTTGAGACAGAGTCTAAGTTACACAAGCTGCCTCTGGCCTCAAATTCACCATCCTCCTGCCTCAGTCTCTCAAGTTGCTGGGATTGCAGACATGCACCACCACACCTAGCAAGATGAGATTTAAAAAACATAAAAAACATCTTAGCCAGGCATGGTGACATGGGCCTATGGTCCCAGCACTGGGGTGGGGGTGGCAGAAGGATGCTGGAACCCATGTTGGAAGCCAGCGTAGGCTACATAGTGAGACCCTCAAAAAGCAACAACAAAAATATTTCTTATATATCAGGCCCTGAGTTGGATCCCCAGTACTGCAAAAACAAATCTTTATTGAGCTATAATTCACATATCATAAAATCCACTCTTACAAATGTATGATTTAGTGGTAGTTAGCATTACTCACAAAATGATGTAGCCATCACTGCTATTTAGTTCCAGAACTGTGTGTGTGTGTGTGTGTGTGTGTGTGTGTGTGTGTGTGTGGTGCTGGAGATCAAATCCAGGGCCTTGAACATGCCAGGCAGTGCTCTACCCCTGAGCTATACCCCCAGCCTTTGGTTTTGTGAGACAGGGTCTTGCTATGTAGCCCAGACTGCCCTCGAACTCACGATCCTCCTACCTCAGCCTCCTGAGTGCTGGGATTGCAGGCATGCACCCCCATGCCTGGTTAGTTCCAGAACATTTGCATAACTTCTGCTCCTAGCTACCACTTGTCCACTTCCTGCCACTTCCTGCCCCTAGGGATTTGCCTATTCATATCAATGGAATTATATACTATATGGCCGGGGTGTTTTTTGGTGGTAGTTGGGGGTTGAACCCTGGGGACTCTCACGTACTTTCTAATTTGCAGGTGCTCTACCGCTGGGCTGCACCCCCCAGCCTATATTTTGTTTTTATTTTATCTTTAAATTTTATTTTATTTTTATTTTTATTTATTTATTTTTTTGCGGTACTGGAGGTTGAACCCAGGGCCTTGCGCTTGCATGCTCTGCAAGTGCTGGACCACTGAGCTTCACCCTCAGCCCTTTTTTTTTTTTTTTTTTTTTTTAAGTTTCTGAGACAGGGTTTCCCTAAATTAGGAAGACTGCCTCTGGTCTTGAACTTGCAATCCTCCTGCCTCTGCCTCCCAAGCCGCTGGGATTACAGGCATGCGCCACTGCACCTGGCTCTATTTTTTTATTTTGAGACAGGGTTTCACCTGGTTACACAGGCTCCTTCTGGCCTTAAACTTGTGATCCTCCTGCTTCAGCCTCCTCAGTTGCTGAGATTACAGTCCAGCACCACCATGCACAACTGTGTCTGTCTTCTTTTACTTAGCACATTTGCAAGGTTCACCCATATCGCAGGATGTATCAGTACTTCATTCTTGTTTATTTCTTTGTTTGTGACAGGGTTTTGCTATGTAGCTCTGGCTGGACTCCAACTCATGATCCTCCTTTTGGTCTGGACATTGCTATATAGCTCAGGCTGGTCTGGCACTTAAAATCTTCCAGTCTTTGCCTTCCGATTGCTGGGATTATAGGCACATACCATCACCCTCAGCTTCTTGTTGTTGTTGTTAGGTGCCGTCGAGTCAGTATCTGACTCATAGCAACCCTACTTACAACAGGCGAAACACTATTGTCAGTGTTTCTCTGCTGTTCATAGGGTTTTCAACGGGTTTGGGAGTGGATTGGCGGGTCTGTCTCCCAAGCCTACAGCACCTGGTGTTCCCAGGTGGCCTCCCATCCAAGGACTAACCAGGCCCAACCCTGCTTAGCTTCTGCGATCTGACGGGATCCGATGCCACAGGCTACGGCTGCAGGCACCCTCAGTTTAGAAGTTTTAAATTTTGATGTAGTCCAATTTATTTTTCTTTTGTTGCCTATTTTTTATATTATAGCCATAAAAAAAAATCACTGCTAAATCCAATGTCATGAAGCTTTCCTTACATGTTTTTCTGAAACAGACTCTTTTCCGGCTCCCACACAATTCAGTTTCTGAAGCCAGACATGTGGAGGTTTATCTCCACACACCAAGTATCTCTGCTGGCATTACCAACTAGGTGGCCTATAATTGAACTTAATTCTGACGCTAACCACCTGGAGATCGCATCAGCTCCTGCAGATAGGGGCTCAGTCCAAGGACAGCACTCACTTCAGACACCAGTCATGAGTCCCAGGTTGGAATCTGTACCTCAGGCCAACTGGCTTTGGGATTTTCATGAACCAATAGACTAGTGCTCAAAAACAAGAAAGAATTAACTATTGATTAATTTCTTAGGATAGCTCATCGAACCAAGGAAAACACATATGTTTACTGATTAATTATCCCGACAGTTCCTGTCTTATGATGGTGGTTTTACTTGTTTGTTTGTCTGTTTTTGTGGCACTCGGGGTTTTGAGCATGCTGGGTAAGCGACATCACCAGTTTGATTATTTGACTTTACAATGGTGCAAAAGCTCTATGCATTCAGCAGAAACTATACTTCTTCATGTGTTGAATTTGGATCTTTCCCCACACCAGCAAAATGTAGTACAATACAGTAGCATCTAGCTGCAGCTCCTAGTCAGTCCCAGGACCACAAGGGGAAACAACTGAAGAAATCAATGCTCTACCGTGTCCTGTGTTGCTTAGCTAGTACGTTCAGTAGTTTGTTGTTGTTGTTAGGTGCCATCAAGTTGGAGTCCACTCATAGGGACTCTACGTATAACAGGTGAAACAGTATTGTTAGTGCTTCTGTGCTATTCGTAGGGCTTTCAGTGGCTGATTGTTTTTTGGGGGTGGATTGTCAGGACCTTTTTCCAAGCCTACAGTATCTGGTGTTCCCAGGTGGTCTCCCATCCAAGTACTAACCAGGCCTGACCATACTTAGCTTCCAAGATCTGATGGGAATGGATGCCACAGGGGTATGGCTGCAGATTAGGTGGATTAAATGCAGTTTTGACTTGTGATATTTCAATTACAATGGCTTATTCAGGATGTAACCTGCAGCTGTACAACCTTGGCATCTGTTCCCATCAGATCTTGGAAGCTAAGCAGGGTTGGGCCTGGTGAGTCTTGGATGGGAGACTGTGTGGAAACACCAGGTACTGTAGGCTTGGGAGAAGGACCTGGCAGCCTACTACCAAGAAACAATCAGCCATTGAAAACCTTATGAATAGCAGAGAAGCACTGACAGTAGTGCTGGGCATGGCACAGTGTTGGGGAGTGTTTCACCTGTTGTACATAGGGTTACTATGAGTCAGACCCAACTGAACAGCACCTAACAACAATAACAACAACAACAACAACAGGATGTAACCCCATCATAAGTCAAGTAGTATGTGTGTTAATAAAAGATATAATAAAGAATACAGCCAGAAACGGTGGTGCATACCTGTAATCCCAGTACTCAGGAGGAGGCTGAGGCAGGAGGATCGTGAGTCCGAGGCCAGAGGCAGCCTGTGCAACTTAGTGAGGCCTTGTCTCAAAATAAAAAATATAAAAAGGGCTGTGGGTGCAGCTCAGTGGTGGAGCAGTTGCTTAGCATGCACGAGGGCCTAGGTTCAACCTCTAGTACCACAAAAAGAAAAAAAAAAAAAAAAAAAGAATCTAAGTAGACAGGTGTGGTGGTGCACACCTGAAATCCCAGCCCTTGGGAGGCTGAGGCAGGAGAATCAAGAGTTTGATAGCAATTACGTACCCTGTCTCAAAAAACCAAGGACCAAGCTCAGTGGTAGAGTGCTTGCCTAGCATGTGGAAGGATGTGGGTTCAATTACTAGTAGCATTTAAAGGAGAGAGAGAGAGAGAAAGAAAGAGAGAGAGAGCACACACGTGCGTGTGAGCAAGAACACACGCGCACTGAGAGTGGTGGTGCACACCAGTAATCCCTGCCATCAGGAGGCTGAGGCATGAGGATCAATGTGAGTTTGAGGCCAGGCTGGACCACACAGTGAGACCCTATTTCAAAACACCAAAAAAAAAAATGTTTTTTAAAGGAGGTAATTAAAGTAAAATGAAGTCATATATTGGTGGACCCTAATCCAATGATTGATGTCCTTATAAAAAGAGATTAGAGCCGGGTGTGGTGGCACACTCCTGTAATCCTAGTAGCTTGGGAGGAGGAGGTAGGAGGATCGCAATTTCGAGACCAGAGGCAGTCTGCGTAACTTTGCTAGACCCTGTCTCAAAAAATAAAAAATGGGCTTAGGGTGCAGCTCAGTGGTCCAGCACTTGCAGAGCATGCAAGCATGAGGAGGCCCTGGGTTCAACCCCCAGTACCACACAAAAAAAAAAAAAAAAAAAAAGAAGAAGAGATTAGGGCACAAACACACAGAAAAAAAGACTGAAATTGGAGAGGATGGCTATCTACAAGCCAAGGAGGGAGGCATCACAACAAAATTTACTCTACAGACACCTTGTTCTTGGACTTGTGGCTTCTAGGTCTGTGAGGAAATGCTTCTCTTTTGTTTACGCTAGTCTGCGATGTTTCATTACAGCAGCCTTACCAGAATAGTACACCTTCTTCTCTCAATGGTCAAATGGAATGCCATCCACCACAGAGCCCCTGCAAAGGGCAGACCCAGTGTCGTCTATAGAGCTTTCTTTCCCTACACCAGGCCCAGACTCTAAACACAAGGGGACAAAGGGCAAATCGGGAAAGTGAATGGTCCATGGCACAGCTGCTTAGGGCTCTTCACAAAAACCGAAACTGTAGGGGAAGACAGAACCAAACAGGTACAGAAGACCATTCCAGGTGAGATGAGGCTGCAGGGACACAGCAGCCACATGCCGTGCAGGCCTGGATGTGATTTCAGAGCTGGCGAAGATACAGCAGCCATGGGGGGAGAACGATGGGAAAAGCTAGAGTTCAGACTATGTATTAGTCACCTTCTGTCCCTATGACAAAGTCTCTGCAAAAATCAATTTAGCAGGAAAAGTTTATTTGGCTCACAGTTTTAGAGGCTTCATTTCATGGTCGACTGGCTCCATTGTTTCTGTGCTGTGGTGAGGGAGAGTATCATGGCATAAGAGCGCAGCAGAGGAAAGCTGCTCTCCTGGCAGCCAGGGAGCACAGAGAAAGCAAAGGACTGAGGACAAGCGATACCTTTTTCTTCCTTTTTTTTTTTTTTTTTTTTTTGGTAGTACTTGGGGGTTGAACCCAGGGCCTCTCCCATACTTTGCAAGTGCTCTACCACTGAGCACACAGCAACATCCTAGTTATTTTTATTTTTGAGACAGGGTCTCACTAAGTTACACAGGCTGCCTCTGGCCTCAAACTTGCGATCCTCCTGCTTCAGTCTCCCGAGTCAGTGGGATTAGAGGTGTGGACCATGGCACTTGGCTAAGATATATCATGTAAGGGCACAGCTTCAGTGATCTACTTCCTCCAGTTAGCAACGAGGCTCCACCTCCTCATAGCCATTCAACTATGAACTCATCAGTGGATTAATCATCATTGAGGTTGGCGCCCTCATGATGCAATCACCTGTCAATAAGGACACTGGCTGGGGACTAAGCCTTCAGCTCATGAGCATTTTTTTTTTGCACTGCAGGGGTTGGGGGAGGCTGAACCCAGGGCCTTGCACGTAACTTTGCAAGCCCTCTCCCATGGAGGTCCACCGCAGCCCGTTTGATTTTTTTATCTTGAGACAGGGTCTTGCTAAATTGCACAGGCTGCCTCTGGCCTCAAACTCACTATCTTCCTGCCTCCACCTCCCAAGTTGCTGAGATGACAGGTGTGCACCACTGTGCCCTGCTAACACATGAGCTTTTGGGGGGAACACTTCAGACCCAAACTGTAAGAGACCACATATCAGATAACATGACTGAAACAATGTCACAAATACCTACAGAAGCTAAAACTCTCAGACCCCTAGAGGAAAATACAAGGGAACAGCTTCATGGATCGGGCAATGGCTCGTTGGATAGGACGCCAAAAACACAGGCAGCGAAAGCAAAAATAGATAAATTGGGCAGCAGCACATTTAAAAACATCTGTGCACCAAACTCACAATCAACAGTGAAAAGGCAACATGCAGAATAGGAGAAATACTTGTTAGTCATGTGACTGACAGTCGGCATCTAGAACGCACAAAGAACTAAAACTCAGCAAAAAGCAACCTGATTTAAAAATGGGCAGAGCAGCGATGGGGATGCGGCTCAGTGGCGCGGCACTTGCTTAGTATGTACAAGGCACTGTGGTCGACCCCCCCAGCACTGCAAAACCAAACAAAAGAGAGAAAAAGGAAAACTATTTCCTGGCATATTTTTTTTTAGTTGACATTTAAACTTACTGAATTTTTATTAAAAATGTAAATTTTTTATTGACACATAATAGCTGTAGAGATTCATGGGGTACACTGATAGTACAATACATGTATGCAATGTGTAATGATCAGATCAGGTCATGGGTGGGCCCATCAGCTCAAACATTTATCATTTTGTGCTGGGAACATTGAAAATCTGCTCGACTAGCTATTTCGAAATGCACAATTAATTTTTATCAATTATATCTACCCTATGGTGCTAGAGATGGGCTGGGATTTAGCTCAGTTGGTAGAGCGCCGCTCTGCAGTCTCTGAGGTCCCGAGTTCGATTCCCAGCACCGCAAAAATGGGAGAATGACAAGGTAACCCACTCCCAAGGCAATCCCGAAACACTCAGCCATTGAAAACCATCTGAGGGTCGCCGTGAGTTGGACTTGACTCAACGGCACCTAACAACAACAACATGGTGCTAGACAGCGTTAGAAATTACTCCCTCTGCACCGTTAACCATCCTCTTTCCATTTCTCCTCCCTGAAAAAAGGTAAAAAAAAAAATGTTCTTTTGATACTGAGGGGTTGAGCCCAGGCCTTGCACATGCTTTGCAAGTGCTCTGCCACTCAGCCACACCTCCATCCCTGCTTTGCTTCACCCCTAGCCCCTGTTTTATGCTTTATCTTGAGATAGGGTCTTGCTGGGTTAAGCAGATTGCCTCTGGCCTTGAACTTGTGATCCTCCAGCCTCTGCCTCCCAAGGCACTGGGATTACAAATGTGCACCACCACGCCCAGCCAAAAATCTTGATGGCGACACCCCCTATACCCACATTTGTTGTTTGTTTTTTGAGACAGGGTCTTACTATGTAGCCCAGGTTGGCCTCAAACTCATGATCATCCTGCCTCAGCCTCCCAAGTACTGGGATGACAGGCATGCACCACCATGCCTGGGTTTTTGAATCTTCTAGTAAAAGAGCTAAAGAGAAAATGTAGAATTACATATGTAGCTTGCACTGTATTTCTATTGGCCACCAATATTCTAAAGGGACAGAGAAGCTACAGTCAATTAACACAATAAATAAGTATATTATATGGGGTTTTTTTGGGGGGAAGACCAGGGTAAAGGAGTGCATTCATTTTTTTATTGCTATGGTAATAAATGACCACAATCTTAGTAGTTAAAGAGACCACAAATTGTTCCATGTTCTAAGTGTCTCCTTTCCCTTTTCTCTTGACAGATTCCCGTTTCTCTTGACAGAATCCCGTTATAAACTGGCAAAACAAACAAACAAACAAAAAAACCCTAACCACCTCACAAATGTATTATCTTACAGTTCTGGAGGTCACAACTCCAAAATGAGGTCATTTCTTTTAGTAGTACCAGAGAATTGAACCTAGGGCCTCACATGTGCTAGGCAAATGCTCTACTACTGAGCCGCACCCCAGCCCCATTTTTCTTTTTTATTTCAAGACAGAGTCTTGCTAAATTGCACAGGCTGCCTCTGGCCTCGAACCTGCAATCCTCCTGCCTTGGCCTCCCCAGTGATGGGATTACAGGTGTGTGCTGGTGTGCCTGGACATTCTTTTCTTTTGTGGATCATGCTTCTGGTGCAATGCCTAAGAACTCCGTGAGGAGTTCTTAAGTTTTGAAGGTTTTCCTTTTAGGGTTATTTACTTATTTGTTTGCTTATCTATTTATTCCAGTGCTGGGGATGGAATTCTAAGCGAGTGCTCCATCACTGAGCTACCCCAACCCAGAATGGGGTCTAAGAAATCCCTCTGGAGGCCCCAGGGACACTCTAAGCCTTCTTTTTCAGCTTCTAGATTGTTTGCATTTCTTGGCTCTTGGCCACATCAATCCTCTTTCCCTGCCTCTCTCGCTCTCTTTTCTTTCCTTTCCTTCTCTCATTTGCTTCCTTCCTTATCTTTCCTTCCTTATTTCTCCTTCTTTTGTTTCCTTTCCTGTCCTTTCCTTTTTATAGGATCTCTATGTCACTCATGCCTGTAGGTGTAGCCCCGTGGCATCCGATCCTGTCAGATCTTGGAAGCTGAGCAGGGTCGGGCCTGGTTAGTACTTGGATGGGAGACCGCCTGGGAACACCAGGTGCTGTAGGTTTGGGAGACAGACCTGGCAACTCACTCCCAAAAAGCAACTAACCATTGAAAACCCTATGAACAGCAGAGAAGCACTGACAATAGTGTTTCGCCTGTCGTACATAGGGTCGCTATGAGTCGGATATCGAGTAAACGGTACCAAACAACAACATGTCACTCAGGTGATCCTCCTGCCTCAGCCTCCCTAGTAGCTCAGACTGCAGGTACATGCCACCCAGGGCCCCTGCCTCCCTCTCAGAAGGACCCTTATGACTGACTACACAACACCAACCAGAATCCAGGATAAAGTTTCCTGTCTTGGTCTCTGACGTGATCATATCAGTAAACTCCCTTTTATCATATCAAGTGGCATATTCACAGATTTCGGGGATTAGGAGGTGGATGTCTGAGGGGAGGGGCTTTCTTCTGCCTCCTACAGGGAAAATCAGGTGAGGGGGTACAGTTTTCCTGAGTGTCTGGGGGAGCCTCACTGGGGTGCCAGTTGGGTAAGGACCTGAAGTGAGTGTCCCGGGACAAACCCTATGGATATTAGTAAAGGGCATGCCAGGAAACAGGAACAGTCAGTGCAAAGCCCGGGGGGTCTGCCATCCCCTTTTCCTGGACCTCTCTCTTCCTTGCTGCTCCTACAGCACACGCTGTCCCAGCTGTCTGCTGCATCTTGCTATAGTAGAGGGGTTTGAGACCCCTAATCATCACTGGTCCCCAGCACAGTCTCTACGGCCCATGGCTCCTCAAAGGGCAGGTCGGCCTGCAGGAAGACATGGGAGGTTGGGTCAGAAAGGCAGCAGCTCCCACCCTCCGCTCCACCAGCATTCGGGACGGGGGTTACCTGGGCTCCGTCTCGGTCCTGTTGGTGCATTGTCCGCCTGCGGTGCCACTGGCGCAGGGAGGCGCGGGCTTCTGAGCTGAGCCCCTGGGGCGCGCGGCCTGTGTCGGGCTGGTAGTGGGCGATGTGGTACAGCGCCCCAAACCACGTGGTCAGGTAGTACCCAGCTGGAGGCGAGAAGGGGAGATCAGCTGGGCCCTCTGGGCTTCCCTGAATGCCTGCCTTCCCTCTTGCAGCGTGGGGAGGCTGTTTGGGGCTTGCCCGGGGCGCCCCCTGTTGGGTCCCGGCGTTCTGGAATTGGGGGCTCACCCTCTCCCCGCAGCTCGTCCGGATCCAAGAGCTCCATAAGAAACTCCACGTCCAGCTGCGTCTCCCCAATGTGCGGACTCCAGATCAGCTCCTCCGTCAGCGCCGGCAGGAAGGCGTCGGCCCCCAGGGGCTCTGGGGAGGCCGGAGGGCGGGTCCTGAGGTGGCCCAGCGACCCCCAGGACTGCGTAGGCGCCTGCCACCAGCGGAGGCTGTCCTCTTCCTCCACGTGCGCACAGGCGCCTCCCCTCCAGCGCCTCCAATCCTAAGACTCTCCACGCCCAGCTGACGCCCCTCCCCGCTTTACCTCGGTCCTCGCCGTCCGCCAGGCCCGCGTAGACGTCACTGCACACCGCCAGCAGCAGTGCCACCTTGCGGCGGGGGGCGCACGCGGCGTGCAGGTGCGCTAGGCGCGCGTGGATGCGGCTCCGCAGGGCGGGGGCGGGGCTCTGCCGTTCAGGCCCCGCCTCCTGTGCCCCCAGAGGCCCCGTCTCAGCCCTCAGGGCTATCTGTCGCCGGCGCAGCAGCTGCAGTTCTTGCGCGCGGAGCGTGCGGAGCCGGGTCCACAGGGCGGGCTTCAGCGGCGCCAGCACCGCCCGGCACACCGCCGCCTCTAGGGCTGGGCCTGCGGGTAGCGGAGCGGGTTAGGGCCGAGCCACCCGGGCAGCCCACCATCTCCCGAGTGTAGACAGCGCTGTGAACATGCGCCCGGGGCAGGGAGCACGGCTGTCAATGCCAGCGTGCAGGGAACAGACTCCAGATGCAGGAAAAGGGCTGGGGTGCGTGCCGACAGGGAAGAAGAAATGGGATGTGAACGCATATGTGGGATCAGGGAATACCACGCCTGAAACCAAGGGGGGTCCTTTACAGTTGCCCCCATTACCAAGATCCGCGTCTCTGTGGGGGACCCCAGGCCCTCGGCTCCCAAAGACAGCTCTGACGTCAGGGTCCTTGGCCAAGTAATCCTGGAGGTCTGTAAGGAGGTGCCGCACATCCTGCAGCAGCTCGGTGGCCGGGTCCCCAGGCCTGTGGGGACTCCTGGAGTCGGACGTGAGGCGCGCCCTGAGGCCCCGGTACTGCCTGGCCACGTAGCTGCTCCGCGCCCTGGCCAGAGCTCGGACGTGAGCCGTGAGCATGTCCTCCGGGTCCTCCTCTTCATCTCTGTACTCGGGGCCCTCCTCTTCCTCCTCCTCCGCCAGGCTGGCCAGCGCCGGCCCAGTATGCTGCACGGCCGGGCTGAGTGGGCCTTCCACCCAGGAGACCTGGTGGGGGACCGGCTTCCTGGAGGCTGGAGTAGAGGAGGGGCGGGTGGGTCCCTTAGCAGAGCTGCATTGATCCCTCATTCCCCCAGCCCACCTGGCTCACCTGGATCGTGTGTCCCGGGGGTGTCGGGCTCTGTCCCCCAGCCCCCGTGGGTATCCAGGTAGAGCCGGTTCACCAGTGACAGCAACCGCCCGGAGCCATCACGTTGGACCTGGCCAAACTGCAGAGGATCTGGGGGCCGGTGGAAGGGAGGAGGGGGTCCCAGAGGTGCGAGGAGTGTCACATCAGGACACCCAGTGTCCAGCCTTCTGCACTCAGGCCCAGGGGTCTGGTCCCCCCACTCATGTCCCCCTCCAACGGTCTCCTCTCTTAGCACACAGGAGTTTGGGCTCCCATCCCCTTCTCTCTACAGGACCCAAAGTCGGGGTCCCTGGCTCTCTCTGACCCCTACCTTCTCCTCTCTCAAGCCTGGGAAGCTGCTCCCTCTGGTCCAGGGAGGCCAGCCAGTGCACCTCACCCTCCCTGGGAGCCCCAGGCCTCACCTGTGTGTTGGTGCCCTTGTCCTATGGCTGGAGGGAGGGAAAGCAAGGTTCTCGGCAAAACATCTCTGAGAGAAGATCAAGAGGAACCCAGATGTAGATGGGGTGTCTCAGGGAGGGTCTGCTCGGTTGTTGATGGGTGACCGGTACCTGCTGGCTGAGAGGAAGGCCAGGAGATGGGGCAGGTCTGGCATGCAGAGGTTGGAGGACTCCAGGGACACACCTGGGGGGGGGGGGTCAGTAAAAAAGAAAACATGAGGGGGAGCAGCCTCCTGTCCCTAGGGACTGTGTTCCTCCATTTCTGCAGTGCCCAGGCCCTGGAACCTTCTGAGCAAGGAACGTGACGTCCCTTAGATTCCCTATCTTTTCCTATCTTCTCTCTCTCTCTTTTTTTTATTTTATTTTTTGCGGTACTGGGGGTTGAACCCAGGGCCTTGCGCCTGCATGCTGTGCAAGTGCTGGACCACTGAGCTGCACCTCAGCCCCTTTTTTTTTTTTTTTTTACTTTTTGAGACAGGGTCTCGCTAAGTTACACAGACTGCCTCTGGTCTCGAACTTGCGATCCTCCCGCCTCCGCCTCCCCTGGGATTACAGGCGTGCGCCACCACGCCCGGCCCCTATCTTCTCTCTTATCTCCCACTTATGCCACCAAATAGTGTTGTTGTTGGGTGCCCTTCAGTTGGGTCCAACCCATAGCAACCCCCACAGGGTTTTCAATAGCTGATTGTTTTGGGGATTGCTTCAGGAGTTGGATTGCCACATCCTTCTCCCATTTTTGCAGCACTGGGGATTGAACGCGGGTCCTCCAAGAGTGCAGAGCAGTACTCTAACAACTGAGCTAAACCTCAGCCCTTGCCACCAAATTGTTGTTAGGTAGCATCGAGTCAGTGTCCAACTCATAGCAACCCTATGTACTACAGACAAAACGCTATTGTCAGTGCTTCTCTGCTATTCACAGGGTTTTCAATAGCTGATTGTTCTTTTGGGAGTGGGCTTCTGGCTGCTGAGTCCTTCTCCCAAGCCTACAGTACCTGGTGTTTCCAGGTGGTCTCCCACCAGATACTAACCAGGCCTGACCCTGCTTAGCTTCCAAGATCTGACAGGACTGGATGCCACAGTGCTATGGCTGCAGGCCTATGCCATCAAATAGGATTCATTAAATAAGTATTTATAGAGAGCCTAATTATTTCCAGGCGCTGGGGATACAGTGGTCAAAACAGAGACAAATTTATTGCCTTCCTATGGCCTACCTTTTAGTTGAGGGACACAAAATAAATGAATAAACAAATAAACAAAGGTAAAGCTATATTGTATTGAGTGCTAGGAATGAATTGGAGTGATTAAGTCCCTGTATGGTGCCTCTTGGCTATAATCTAGTACTTGGGGGGCTGAGGCAGGAGGATGGTGAGTTTGAGGGCAGCCTGGGCTAAACAGAGAGACCCTGTCTCAAAGAAGAAGAAAAGGAAGAGGAGGAATAAGAGGAGGGTAATGAGGAAGAAAAAAGTAATGGAATGGTTAAGGTATATGAAATGATCCCAGCTACTCTGGAAGCTGAGACAGGAGGATTTCAAGTTTGAGACCTATCTGGGCTACATTGCAAGTTCCAGGCCAGCCTGGGCAACTTAGCAAAATTCCATCTCAAAATAAAAATTTAAAAAAGGCCTGGGGAATGCAGCTCAGTGGTGCCTAGCATAAGCAAGGCCCTTGGTTCAATTCCCAGTGAGTAACACAACACACACACACATACACACACACCACACACACAGTAATTGGAAGCTGTCTTACCTGTGCTGATCAAGGGAGATTTCCTCCCTCCCTCCCTCCCTTCTTTCCTTCCCTCCTTCTATTTCTGAAAGAGTCTCAATATGTAGCCCAAGCTGGCCTTGCACTTTTGATCATCCTGCCTTAGCCTCCTGAGTAGCTGGGATTACAGGTGTGCACCACCATGCCCGGTAGAAAGTCACCTTTCTACAAAGGCTTAAAGGATGGAAAGTAAATCAACCACTCAAGAAAGAGCGTCTTCAGAGAACAAAAGCAAAGCCCTGCAGCTGGAACCCATTTTGCCTGCTCAAGGAGAAGAAAACTGAGTGGCTGGAGCAGAGTGAACGAGGGGTGGCAGATGAAGAGCTGGGCAGGGGCTGAATCGCACAGCACCTTAGGCTGTAATGAAGAGTTTAAATTTGCAGCTAAGGAGGTTGAATATCCTTTGCAGGGTTCAGGGTGGGGGTGTACAACATCCGATTGAGGTGTGAAAATACCATGTGGTGGGGCTCAGCATGGATTGTGGGAAAGAAACGGTAGTAGCAGGGAGAGCAGAGAGGAAGGTACTGTAACAGTCTGGGCAAAGATGATGGAGGCTCAGACTTAGGAGGTGGAGGCAGGCAGCGTTGAGTGGATACAGAAGATATTTTGGGATTGAAGGTGACAATTTTTGGTGACTCATTTGCTGTGGACTGGAAACCCAAGATAGGTGCCTCACCTCCAGGAAACTTGTGGATCTCGTAGGTGTTCACTTCTCCCAGTGAAGGTCCTGTCCTTAATACCAGAACTTGGTTGGGGTCATGTCCTGTGACCAGGAAACTCTGGGGGACAGAGGCAAAGGTCAGCTTGATGGAGGCATGTGCAGATGTTTGTTATTTTTACCTGATTAGCAGCTGTTTCCCTTTAGACAAACTGTCTCCCTCCTCTCAGTCCATGTGGCTGGGATTGATGCCTCCAAGCTCTAGGGGTTGGGCCCAGGACCTGACCTAGCCAATGGGATGACTGTACTCTCTTCCCACTGTTTTGCTTGGGGATAGACATGTGACCAAGCTCAGCCAATGGACATCTTCCATGGGATTTTTGCTGGAGCCCTTTGGAAAAAAACTTCTCTCTCTTTCCTTCTTTCCTTCCTTTCCTTCTTTTTTCTTTCTTTGTTTCTATTTTTCTCCCTCCCTCTGTTTTCTTTCTTTCTCTCTCTCTCTCTCTTTCTTTCTTTCTTTCTTTCTTTCTTTCTTTCTTTCTCCCTCCCTCCCTTCTCTCTCTCTCGCTCTCTTGCTCTCTCACTCTCACTCTTGCTCTTGCTCTCTCCTTCTTTCTTTCTCCCTCACTCTTTTCTTTTTCTCTCTTTCATTGCTGGAGATTAAATCCAGAGCCTCATGCATGCTAGGCAGGGATACCACCAATGAACTGCATCCCCAGCCCAAAGGTCTCTTTTTACCTGCAGTTAGTAAGCTGGTGGAATATAGTCCTGAGCTGGGGATAGCCATCTTTGCCAGCACAAGGATAATGCCCTCCTCAGGAGGCAACTATGCTCTGCCAAGCCCTGTTAGTTGTCCTCTTCAAATTTACCCCGTATGCCTTCCTTGTTCAAAGGCCTTAATATGTTCAAATACGTTCAAAATTCCTTGTTCAAGGCCTTAATATGCTGAGCCATAGCGAGTGATGGTGATTGATGTAGGCGATGGTCCTCAGTGCTGGCTGTATAACTCCCAGGTGAGGTTTTTCTCTGTTTGTTTGTTTTGAGGTGTTGGGGGGCTGAACCCAGGACCCCACATATGTTGCAAGCACTCTGTCACTGAGCTGCACTCCCAGCCCCTCTTTTATTTTTTAAATTGCGACAGGGTCTCACTAAGTTATGCAGGCTGCCTCTCGCCTCCAACCTGTGATCCTTCTGTTTCTGCCCCCTGAGTTGCTCCAGTTGCTGGGATGACAAGCGTGTGCCACCACACCCGGCCCCAGGTGAGCTTTTAAAATTATACACCATGGATGGAAAGCCAGGTGTGGTGCTGCACCACTGTAATCCCAGTACTCGGTCGAAGTGAGAGGCTCTTCAAGAGTTCGAGGCCAGCCTTTTCTACATAGTGAGTTCCAGGCCAGCTGAGGCTACATTGTAAGACCTGGTCTCAAAAAACAAACAAATAAAACCACAAACAAAACCTAAACAGACAACCCCCTCCCGAACAACAATAAAAAATGATTGCTCAGGTTTGGGGGTATGGCTCAGTGACAGAGGGCTTGCATAGTGAGCAAGGCCCTGGGGTGGATCCCCAGCACTGCAAAAAAATGGATTAGTTAGTAAAACTACAAATAAGGGAAAACAACTATTACTCCGTGGCGCTGTGTTATGCATTAGGCCAAAAGGAACAGGTGCACCTGTCACCTCCCCCTTCCCGCCTGGAATGCACATGTGACAGGTCTGGGGAGGGCCCCGGGCAATGTGAGAGAAGCCGGAGGGAGCTGCAGAGCAGCTGGCCCTGGTGTCACTGAGCTGCTGGACCCCAGGTACCAGCTGCCTTCCTGCTTAAGTTAGACAGACGGACGCCTGTTTGTGGAAAGGGCATTTGTTACTTGCAGGCTGAACGTCATTTCAAGCAAAACCAAGAAATGAAGCTGGGCGAGGTGGTGCACACCTGTAATCCCAGCACTCTGGAGACGGAGGTAGGAGGATCGATGCGAGTTCAAGCCCAGCCTGGTGTACTTAGTTGGTTCTAGGACAGCCTAGGCTACACAGGAAGACCCTGTCTCAAAAACAAGACAAAACAAAACAAAAAACAAACAAATAAAACAATCCCCAGAAATGAAACCAAAGCAAAGCCAAGGAACGAAAAGAAGAGAAATTTGTGAGTTGTCTGAAGCTCAGGATCCAGATCACCCCTAAACTACCTTTTACTTCTGGGTGTTTCTGTCGTTCGAATCAACATGGCATTTGGCTCCTGGCTGATGTGGGGTGTCATGGGACGGCCAGAATGGATCCCCACCTGAGTACTCACCCCTGGTGGCCACAGCTCCACAAGGGCCTTGCTATGCTGCACATCCAGCTCTGGGACCTCCCACACCCCCCGTGTCCTCTGCAGGCGAAGAAGTGGCTCAGGGGTGCTGAGGACCCCTAGCGGGGTCTCGCCTGCTCCGTTTGCCTGGGGTGGGACCAGCCTAGGATGTGCAGGGTCCAGGAGGTCAGGGGTCAGAGTGGGTGGTTGGCCACTGAGGTGGGGTTCAAGGGGTGGGAAGGGGCAACCCAGGGACAAAGGGGCAGAGGTGGGGCTTGGCATCCTGGGGGAGTGGGAAGCAGTGGATGGACGGGGTTCCCAGGGCTGGGGGCAGGTGTGGAGACCTCAGGCCAGCAGCCTTACCTCTCTGCCTCCGTGGGGGCTATGGAGGCCGTGTCCTCTGGCTGGGCCATCCTCAGTGTGCAGGAAGCCAGGGAGTCCTGGCCTGTCTTCTGGATGGGAGGAAGATGGGACTCAAGTTTGCTCCAGCCCCGGGGGCAATATTCAAAATATTTACAACCAGGATGGCAGGGACTCGGCCATCAGAATGGACCTCAGAGGCCTCCAGCTATGCCACAGGGTGATTCTTTAGTTCCTGGATGGTAGGAAATCTGAGGGTCCCGGGAGAAAGGCCCGTGTGTTCTCAGGGTGTTCTTAGGGGAGAGAACTCATACCAACTATTTACCAAGTAGTCGGGACCAGTCCAAGATTTTCACATTTGTATTTGCAGCCATAGAAATGGGGACCAGCTGAGTTTTGATCCTTGTCAAACCCTACAGCCTGGAAAAGTTCTCGGCTCATAGTAGGTAGTTGTTGTTGTTGTTGTTGTTATGTGCTGTCGAGTCGTGCCTGACTCATAGCAACCCTCATAGGGTTTTCAATGGCTGATTGCTTTTCGGGATTGCCTTGGGAATGGATTGCCATGTCCTTCTCCCATTTTTGCTGTGCTGGGAATTGAACCCGGAACCTCAGAGACTGCAGAGCAGCGCTGTACCAACGGAGCTAAATCCCAGCCCCTTATAGTAGGTACTCCATACATATTTGCCAGATGTAATGTAACTTCCCCTCTTCCTTCCTTCCCAGACCATGGAGGGGCCCTAGAACATTCCCCCCAACATTTGCTTATAAAAAATTTCAAACCACCAGGCACAGTGGCACACACACCTGTAATCCCAGCCCTTGGGAGGCTGAGGGTGGAGGATCGCGAGTTTGAGGCCAGCCTGGGATACATAGCAAGATCCTGTCTCAAAAAAACAAAACAAAACAACCAAAAATCCAAACATAAAGCTAGAAGGATTTTCAAGGGAACGTCTGTGTGCCCACTGTCTGGATTCAACCATGCATGTTTCTCTCTGATTTGCTTTATCACACATCTAGTCCTCTATCCCTCTAGCCATCTGTCAGACCCCAACTCTGGACTGGGAGCGGAGTCCTACAAGGGGCTTGAGCTTGGAGTGAGCACTTTGGAATACTTCCCCCACAGCAGTTTCGTGAGCAGGAAATGTGGATCTGGAAAGGGACAATCCGTCTGTCTATCCTTCCTTCGCCTACTCATCAGCCCACCCCATCCATCCACCTACCCATCCATCTACCTATTCACCCACTATCCATCTTCCCATCACCCATCCATCCACCCATCCATCTACCCATACGCCCACCTACCACCCATCTACCCGCCCACTCACCCACCCACCATCCATCCACTCATCCATCCACCCACCCACCATCCATCCATCCCCCATCCATCTGTCCATCTACTCATCCACCTACTACCCATCCAACCACTACCCATCCACCCACCATCCATCCACCACCCATCCATCCATCTACCATCCACCATCCATCTATCCATCCACCATCCATCCATCCATCCACCATCCATCCATCCATCCACCACCCACCATCCATCCACTTATCCACCCACCATCCATCCATCCATCCACCCATCCACCCACCATCCATCCATCCATCCACCCATCCACCCACCATCCATCTACTCATCCATGCATCCACCCATCCTCCCATCCAATATTTCTGAACACAGCCCCAGAATTAGGTGACAGTGCCCCCCAGGGGGGGAGGCTATTGGTAGGAGGGAGACAGATTATACACAGCTAAACAAATAATCAGCCCAGGGTATTAGAAGGGAGGAGAACAGGGCAGGTGCATGGGCCAGGGGACAACAGGAAGGAGGGGGTGGGGAGAGGGAGGCCGATGTCCCCTGGGACCCCTGGGAGGGGAGGAGACCTGGGTGGTGCTAGGCAGGGCTGGATGAGGGCAGTTGGCCCACACCAGAGGGTGGCAGCTAAGGGTGAAGGCCGGATGCTGGGTCCCTGGGGGCCCTACCTGCTCCGAGGGGAACCGGAGTAGCAGGAAGTGAGAGTGTTCTAGAGAGGAAGCTGAGCAGGCAGGGGAAGAGGCGGGGCTGGAGGCATCTGAAGTCAGCCTTCCTCCCTTTTTCCAGGGACTCTGGCAGGCTGGGAGCCCAGAGCTGGAGCCACAAGGCTCCCCCAGGCCTGCTCCCCCTGAGTGCCCAACATGGTCTGATGGCCTCTGTGGCCCAGGACCCCATCCCCCCTCCAGCTGCCTCAGGTCCCCACAGAAAGGAACAAAGGTCAGACAACTCATGGTTCGTTGGTTTGGGGTTTTGTTTTTAATTTGCCTTCAATAAGCAACGTCTTCTCCCCATCCCAACGTGAGAAGTGGGTCCCGAGGAAAGGGGGCCCAGCGCCCACTTTGGGAGTTGGAGGCGGACTCGGGAGCCCTGCAGGCTCAGACACCCTCTCCTCCACCAGCCCCCAACGCTGGGTAGGAGTTAGATCTGGAGGGGCCACAGCCCTGTCTGGGGTCGGTTAGATATGATCTACTTGGTCATAGGCTCCTGGGTGTGGTATAGAGAGTGGGGTTCTCAGCCACCCTGTCCTGGCACAGTTATAAGTTTGGGGGCCCCGGTCACCCGGGAGCAGTTAGAGATTAGGGGAGGGTGTTCCTTACTCCTGAGTAGTTAGAGACTGGGCCGTTAGACGTGGAGTGCTCAGGCCTCCACCCCCCGGAGATGTCTGAGATCTGCCGGGGTGTTGCAGAAGGCGGCTGGGACCCCTGTTTCAGGGTGAGTGGTTTAGAGACTGAGGAGTGGTACTGAGGCCCCTCCCAAGAGCTGCAAGTTAGTGGGGACAGCGCCGGCTGGGGCTGGGCAGTCCCCAAGGAGCTGGATGTCCTGCCTGGGGCCAACTGTCACTGGCGCGTCTCCCCCTCTGCAAGCCGGGCCTCCTCCTTGGCAGGAGGTGGGGACTTCCTGGGAGAAGCGGCAGTGGTGGGGTTCGAGGTCCCCGCCGACTGGGCATCGATGCTGGCGTGCTCCCTCCTGACAACGTCCTCCAGCTCCTTCTGCGGGGCAAAGATTAGAGAGGTCAGAGGGCGTCGAACATCCGGGGTCAGAGGGTGTGTGCGGCAGGGGTGGGGTCCAGGGACCCAGCTCAGTGCCTCACCTTCCATCCGAGGAGGTCAGCGAGGGCCAGGCAGCCCTGGTCACAGTCCCCCAGCCAGGCCACATCCCTGTGGGGAGGGCAGGAGGATCAGAGCTCTGGCGGGGGCCCCCCCTCTCCCCCAAGCCCAGTCCTTCCCGGGGGGGCCCCCCTGCTGACCGAGGCCCGGGTGCTACCTGTAGGCCTTCTTGGAGTCGAAATCCATGCTGCCTCCCAGGCCCATCATCATGCCCAGGAAGGGGTCCATCTGCGGGAGAAGGGACAGAGGAGAGCAAAGACCCTGTGGCCAGGTGGCCTGGTTTTGGGTCCCAGCAGGGTGACTTAGGTCAAGCAACCGGGCCTCAGTTTCCTTCTCTGTACAAAGGAAATAATCATGGAACCCCAACGGGGCTATGGCCTCAGCGAATTAATACAGAGAGAGTGTGGGATGTGTCTATACAGAGCACACACGCCTGCTTTTCCTTGTCATGGTTCCCTCAACGGTGCAGGGTAACAACTGTTTACATAGCAGTCACACTGTGTTAGGTATTATAAGTCTTCCAGAAATTAGTGAAAATCTAGGGGAGGAAGTGGGTAGGTTATATGAAAATACTTTGTTGTTGTTGTTAGGTGCCATCAAGTCAGTGTCCAACTCATAGTGACCCTATGTACAACATAGGGTCTTCTCTGCTTCTCTGCTTCTCTGCTGTTCATAGGGTTTTCAATGGCTGATTGTTTTGGGGGAGTAGGTTGCTGGGTCCGTCTCCCAAGCCTACAACATCTGGTGTTCCCAGGTAGTCTCCCAGCCAAGTACTAACCAGGCCCAACCCTGCTTAGCTTGAGAGATCTGACGGGATCAGATGCCACAGTGGTACTGCAGAAGGCAAGTACTTTACCCCTTTATAAAAGGGACTTGAACATGGTTGGATGTTGGTATTGAGGGGGTCCTACAGTCAGTGATGGGGTTGGGGGCCCCCGGCGCTGACTGGGCATCTATGCTGGAGGAATACATGGCCCAGGCATGACTGTGCCTGTCTGGTGTCCGTGTTCCCATATCCCTAGCAGGGGATGGGCCCTCCCTGGGGTCCATCCTCCCCAGCAGGGGTCCCCAGGAGCGAGCACCTGCCTGACAGCGAGGCCACCCCACACAGGCCATGGCTGAACAAGGATAGGGCAGCCTCGGCCACCTGCCAGAGGTCTTGGGTCCGGCTGTGCCTGGGTCCCCTGGCCTGGGCCTCTTTAGTCCCAGGAAACATTAAATCCCTTTTTTGGCTTCAGCAGGTTCATGCTGGGATTCGGTCATTTCGCTCCTAAGGGTCCTTAAGGACCCAGGGACCTGTGGAGTCAGGGTGGCCTGGAACCTGATGCCCTGCATTCTTGAATCCCAGGGCCTGAGCTGGGGAGCCCAGAGCCCTGGCACTGCCCAGTCGGGCTTTTCTCTGAGCCCTGTCTCCATGTCTGAGGACACGGTGGGCGGCAGGGGGACCTGAGTGAGCAAGGAAGGGCAGGAGGGGTGGGAGCCCGGCAGACTCACCTGGCCCGTCTTCTCCTTGTTGATGAGCAGGCGCGGGGTGGACAGCGGAGCCCTGTGCGTGGCGAGCTGGGGTTCAGGATCTGCCCCGGCCACGCCCCCAGCCCCAGCCACGCCTCCAAGCCCTGCCCCTCAACCTACTTGCTGATGAGGGACGCGAAGGGCTGCACCTGCAGCGAGGTGCCCATGATGATGAGGAGGTCGACCTTGTGGAAGTCCTGCGGGGAGCGGCCAGTGAGGAGCCTGTGCGCTGTGCCCGGCCCATGCCCCGCTCCTGGGCCCCGACCCGGACGCTTACCGCCTGGATGCAGGAGAAGAAGCGGCCTGGGAGGTTCTCGCCGAAAAACACAATGTCTGCGGTAGACACAGAGGCAGGAGGAGACAGGGAGGTGAGGGTGGAGGTGACCACAGCCTGGCAGGCGTAGGCACTGGGGAGGGAGGGACAGATCCCCGGTCTCCATAGGACAAGGCGGGCACTGGCCAGGGAGTGGAGGTGGCCAGAGGCGGGGTGGGTGGGAACAGGGCCTTTGGGAGGGGTGGGGGGGCAGGGGACCCCAATCCCAGGACCAGCGCGTGGCCCGACTCACCGGGCTTCACGACGCTCTGGCACTTCTCACACTTGGGGATCGAGTCAGAGAACAGCTTGTCTGGGGTGGGCGAGGGACCGAGAAAGCGGGGCGGTGGCCAGGGCTGGCAGGGCTGCAGCCCCTCCTGACCCGGCCCCACCACCTGCATAAACACACCCTGCTGCGGCGGGCGCATGGGGGGCTTGCTTTGCTCAGAGACCTCCCTTCTTAGAGAGTGGCCGCGGCGCCCCCAGCACAGCCACCCCACCTGCCCCTAACAGGTGCCCCTGGACTCTGCCAAGCCCTCACTTGGGGAATGGGAGCCAGGTTCTTTCAGGGGTTCTTGGGGGACAGCCCTACCTCCTACTGGGTCAGGGAAGGACCTGAGGACGATCCTGGGGTGGGGAAGAATACCCTTAGGCTCAGCTGCTTTCCACCCTTGGGCCCACTAACCAATGACAACCCTCATTATCTGTCTGTCTATCTATCTGTCTATCTGTCTATCTATCTATCTATCTATCTATCTATCTGGGGCTGGGATTTAGCTCAGTTGGTAGTGTACCGCTCTGCAGTCTCTGAGGTCCTGGATTCGATTCCCAGCACTGCAAAAATGGAAGAAGGATGTGGCAAGCTACTCCCAAGGCAATCCCGAAACAGCCATTGAAAACCCTATGAGGGTCCGATTATGAGTCGGACACAACTCAATGGCACCTAACAACAACAACATCTATCTATCTATCTATCTATCTATCTATCTATCTATGTACTTTGCAGTACTAGGGGACCGAACCCAGGTCCTCATACATACTTTGCAAGCGCTCTACCACTGAGCTGCACCCCCAGCCCCTTTTCTATTTTTTATCTTGAGACAGGGTTCCACTAAGTTACCCAGGCTGCCTCTGGCCTGGAAATTGTGATCCTCCTGCTTCCGACTCCCGAGTCATTGGGATTACAGGTGTGCACCACGCGCCGGGCCACTCTCATTTATAGACCAGGAAGCTTGCAACCCACAGAATTAGAACTCATTCACCCATTCATTCATACGTTCACTCATTTACAGAGCACAGGTTTTGTATGTGTGTTTTGTTTGTTTGTTTTAGGGGCTGTCATTTAGGATATTTCTGCATGGACAACCCGCTATTTTGTGGGTGCTGTATGGGATACTGGCTTTGAGACATAATGGGGGTGCTGTTCACTATACGTCACCCCCAGCTGTGTGTAGTTGGGCTGTTCAGGAATCCTCAGGCTGGGGGCACTGGGTTGGCATTCCGTCAGAAAGGCCACCCTCCAAAGGCCCTGCTACAAATGCCACAGCTGTCCCAATCTCAAGGGGACACCAGAGGCTTTGTTAAGTCAGCATAAAGAATGTCAGAAATGGCTCTCCCTGGTGAAATGGTGGCTGCGTACTCAGCACAATGGCCATCAGAAACGGGCTCGAGCTGGCATTCAAGACATGAGTAGACTTGTTTTCCCTGATGCCCTGACCTTATGTGAACAGGGACAATGACTCTAGGAGTCCTGTCATCTGAGCTCTTTGCACTAGCCCCAGCCTCATCCTGAACCAGGCCCGTGCCCAGCTTCCTTCTCCCTGGATTCCCCTGGTGCTGACCAATATGGCAGCCAGAGCCAATGTGATTTGGGCAATTTACATCAATCAAAAGTAAATACAATTAGCCAGGTGTGGTGGCACACATCTGTCACCCCAACACTCAGGAGGCTGAGCAGGAGGATCGCAGGTTTGAGGCCAGAGGCAGCCTGTGCAACTCAGCGAGACCCTGTCTCAAGGTAAAAAATAAAAAATGGCCTGGCACGGTGGCGCACGCCTGTAATCCGAGCGGCTTGGGAGGCAGAGGCAGGAGGATCACAACTTCGAGACCGGAGGCAGTCTGCGTAATTTAGCAAGACCCTGTCTCAAAAAGTAAAAAAAATGGGCTGGGGACACAGCCCAGTGGTCCAGCACTTGTAAACCATGCAGGCTCGAGGCTCTGGGTTCAACCCCTAGTACTACAAAAAATAAAAAATAAAAAAAATAAATAAAAATAAATAAATAATAAAAAATGGGCTGGGGGTGTAGGCCAGTGGTAGATTTCTAAGTGGTCTATTTCTAAGTGGGTGCGAGGCCCTGGGTTCAACCCTCAAGTACCACAAAAAAATAAAATAAAACAAGAGCCGGGTGCAGTGGCGCACGCCTGTAATCCCAGTGGCTTGGGAGGCAGAGACAGGAGGATCGCAAGTTCGAGACCAGAGGCAATCTGCATAACTTAGCGAGACCCTGTCTCAAAAAGTAAAAAAATGGGCTGAGGGTGCAGCTCAGTGGTCCAGCACTTGCAGAGCACGCAAGCGCGAGGCCCTGGGTTCAACCCCCAGTACCGCAAAATAAATAAATAAATATAAATAAATAAATAAAATAAAATATAAACAAAAAACAGAAAAGGGGGTGGGGGTGTAGTTCAGTGGTAGAGTGCCTGCCTAGCATGTGTGAGGACCTGGGTTCAAACCCCAATACTAAGGAAAGAATAATAACTCATTTCTTCGGTTATACTAGGCACATGTCAGGTGCTCAGTAGCCACAGGTAGCAATTGGCCGCCATGTTGGATGGTGCAGATATGGAAGGCTGGCCCTCATCCCAGAAAGTTCTACTCCACAGTGCTGGCCATCTCAGGATGCAGCTGAAATTCCCTCGATGGGCCTTTTGTATACAATGGGGTCAGCACACCTAAGAGGAGACGTGGCTAGGGTTTCATGACCTCACAGAACAGGCCAGGTGGCCATTTCGGGATAGTCCCTGCAAGTGGCTGGACTTGGTCTACCGCTTGCTGGCATTGACACCTTGGTGTGAGGTGGTTTGGGTCCATGAATTGCCAAGAATAGCCATCACTCCCAGCTTGGGGACTTCTACCATCACACCAAAAAGAGCCAAGGAGCTGTGCAGGACGGAGCTGGTACCCAGGGCGGGGAGAACCCGCGACTCATGGTGACCCCTGGCCCCTCACCTTTCATCCAGCTCAGTGTGTACTCGCGCCGGCAGAGGGGGCTGAGGCAGTGTGATGTATAGAATGTTCCGTGGGCTTCCACCAGGTCCTCGGCCTCCAGACCTGCCACTCGCTCCAGGGTGTCTATGTTCTGGAGGGAGAGACAGGGGAGGAGTCAGGAGCTGACCCCTCCCCACCCTCCAGCTTGAGCAGAGAGTGAGGTCACCAGAAGTTAGTGGCATTAGCTCCAAGGGGGAGGGGAGGGACCGAGGGGCAAGCGAGTGGCAAGGTGTGTGTGGCAACTGTTCTGCTCGTCCAGGGGTGGCCCTGAGGAGTTAACAGTCAGGGCTGCTTAAAGGCGAGGGAAAATTCACTTTGTTTCTGTTTTTCACAAAAATTATTTGTTAGAGAGCCAGACATTTCACTCTTACTTGCTATAGATTTGCTGAAATAACTGTAGACATCTACAATGTCTCTGTGGTATATGGAGTTCCTTCAGTTGTGAAATCCTTGTGCAATAGCCAACCTGCACAACAGTATGTGGCAGCCCTTGCCAAACGTTACCATAAGTAAAATGAATCAGGACAGCATTTCTCTCTCTTTCTTTTCTTCTTTTATTTTTTCTTTTCTTTCTTCCTTTCTTTTTTTTTTTTTTTGACAGTGTCTCCCTAGGTACCCTAGGCTGCCTTTGAACTCATGATCTTCCCGCCTCCTCCTCCTGAGTGCTGGAGTTACAGGCATGAGCCACCACACAGGGCTTAACTTGTATTCCTTTAAGAGTGGGATACCTTCTCTGACCAGAGTATTCTTTCCTTCCACAAGGACTGTTTCTTTGCTCTCTCATCTTTCCCAACACACCAGGCTCTCTGGAGCAGCTTTTGCTTCCCCTGAGGACTGCTGCTGAGGCAGGGGCTTGCGAGGGACACTGGCAGATACCACGCAGAGATAGCCTGTCACGTGTGCCCCGCAGCTGAGCTTATAGGTCTCCCAGAGACTCCTTGCAATTTCCCACTCGGATATAAAATCCCACTTGCTTTTTCTTTTCTTTTTTTTTAAAGACCGGATCTTGCTACATAGCCCATGCTGCCCTTGAACTTGAGATCCTCCTGCCTTAGCCTCCCAAGCACTGCGGCTCCAGGTGTGTGCCACCACACCTGGCTCTCACAAATCCTGCTTTTGCCTTTGGGATTGACTCAGTCTAACTGACTATCTCACATATGAGTAAGCAATGTGTACACAGAGAACTAAATGCACAACAGAGCTACAGCAGTCCCCCCCACGATCCATGGGGAACATGTTCCAAGACCCCCAGTTGTTGTTAGGTGCCGTCGAGTTGTGTCCGACTCATAGCGATCCTTACAGGGTTTTCAATGGCTGATTATTGTTATTATTATTATTATTTTTTTCTTGCGGTACTGGGTGTTGGACCCAGGGACTCGCGCTTGCATGCTCTGCAAGTGCTGGTTTGAGACAGGGTCTCGCTAAGTTACGAAGACTGCCTCTGGTCTCGAACTTGCAATCTTCCTGCTTCTGCCTCCCAAACTGCTGGGATTACAGGAGTGTGCCACCCCCGGCTATGGCTGATTGTTTTGAGATTGCCTCAGGAGTGGATTACCACAGCCTTCTCCCATTTTTGCAGTGCTGGGAATCAAACTCGAGACCTCAGAGACTGTAGAGCGATGCTCTACCAACTGAGCTAAATCGCACACCCCCAGCAGATGCCCCAAATCCCAGCTGGTGCCAAATCCTATAAATACAAGTGCGTCCTGACTGACGCTGGGGTTCCGTCCTTATGAACCTGTAGTGTTCATAAGGTGAACATGAGGCAAGCCGGAAATGCCCTCAATACACCCGCCCCACCCAACAGTGCAGCTCAGCTATGTAGGACCCCGGGGAATCTTGGTGGTTTCTGCTCCTGGCCACTTGGGTGACCAGGAGCTGTCCCTTGCTCCTGCTGCTCAGCGTGGAAAAAGCGTCCTACTGCATGTCACTAGCCCCAGGAAAGACAAAAGTTCAAAATGCAAAGGGTGTTGGGTTCTTTTTTTTATGCCACTATAAAATTGAAGGGGCTGGGATTTAGCTTAGTTGGTAGAGCTGTGCTCTGCAGTCTCTGAGGTCTTGAGTTTGATTCCCAGCACTGCAAAAATGGGGGAAGGATGTGGCAATCCACTCCTGAGGCAATCCTGGAACAATCAGCCATTGAAAACCCTATGAGGGTCGCTATGAGTCAGACACAACTTGATGGCATCTGACAACAACAACAACAACAATAAAATTGAAAAATCACAATTTAAAGCATCAAAAGTCAGCGGCCACCTATAGTATATTTTTTCCTATATGTCCTGTCGTGTTGCCACATCACACCAGTTAATCTGTCCTCCCATGGTGATGCTTTTGTGCTTCCTTTCCATCACTCCTTTTGCATCAAGAAAACAAAAGTCCTTACAAGTGGGTCATGAGACCCAGCCCTGAGGTTGTCCAAGGTTTTGCTTGACTTGGTCCTATAATCAATATCCACCCACGGAAACAGCAGTCAAGAAATCAAAAGACGTATTGCATTGAGAAAAGCTTGTTGCAAAAGACCTCTTTAAAGTGCTGAAAAGTGAAGATGTCACACTGAAAACAAAGGTGCGCCTGACTCATCCCATGGTATTTTCAGTTGCATCTTAGGGTTGCGAAAGCTGGATATTGAACAGGGGAGACAGAAGAAGAATGGATGCTTTTGAAATATGGTGCTGGAGATGAATATTGAATATACCATGGACTGCCAAAAGAACCAACAAGTCTGTCCTAGAAGAAGTGCAGCCAGAGAGCTCCTTGGAAGCAAGGACGGCTAGATTACATCTTACGTATTTTGGACATGTTGTGAGGAGGGACTAATCCCTGGAAAAGGACATTATGTTTGGGAGAGTGATGGGTCAACGAAAAAAGGAAGACCCTCCACTAGATGGATTGACACAGTGGGTGCAACAATGGGCTTAAACATAAAAAAGATTGTGTGCCTGGCTCAGTGTCAGGGAGTGTTCTGGTCTGTGGTTCATAGGGTGGCTTTGAGTCAGACTTGACTCGATGGCACCTAACAACAACAACATTAAGTAAAATAAGGTTACTGTTGCACTATGACAGTTGACCTAATAACCAAGATGGCCACTAAGTGACTAATGGACAGGTAGCATATACTGTGTGGATACGCTGGACAGAGGGCATAAACATCTGAGGGAGGACGGAACAGGGTGACTCAAGATTTCATCATGATACTCAGAATAGCAAGCAATTAAAAACTTATGAATTGGGAGGCTGAGGCAAAAGGACTGTGAGTTTGAGGCCAGCCTGGGCTACAGAGTGAGACACTGTCTCAAAAAATAATAAAAATAAGCTGGAAGGCTGGGCGTGGTGGCGCACGGCTGTAATCCCAGTGGCTCGGGAGGCGGAGGCGGGAGGATCGCAAGTTCGAGACCAGAGGCAATCTGTGTAATTTAGCAAGACCCTGTCTCAAAAAAAGTAAAACAATGGGCTGGGGGTGCAGGTCAGTGGTCCAGCACTTGCAGAGCATGCAGGTGCGAGGCCCTGGGTTCAGCCCCCAGTACCACAAATAAATAAATAAACAAACAAATAAATAATAAACTGGGGATGGTGGCAGACACACTTATAATCCCAGCACTCAGGAGGCTGAGGCAGGAGGATTGATGCAAGTCTGAGGCAAGGCTTGTCTACACAGTGAGCTCCAGGCCAGCCTGGGCTACAAAGTAAGACCTTGTCTCAGAAAACCAGACCAACCGAACCAAAATCCATCAACCCAAATCAACCAACCAACCAAGCAAACAAAAAACACTAAAAATAAATAAAGCTTAGGTACTGGTTGTTTCTGGAAGCTTCTATCTAATTTTTGAATTGCAGTTGAATTACAGCAGATGTGAAACTATATTATGAGGGGTGGATTACTACCTGTAAATACCTGTGTGTTATTTTTTGATAGCACTTTCGATAACAATACCACAAACAAACAAAAAAGAACGAGCCATATCTGTATGTATTGAAAGGAGATGATCTTTTCAAGATGTGAAAAATTGTAGAATAAGGGCAGGTGTATCGGATGTGAAAGAAATATCACACAGTCATGCCCCTGCTTAATGACAAGGATCTGTTCCAGAAACTGCATTGTCAGGAGATTTTGTCACTGTGTAATCACAGAGTGTTCTGGCAGAAACTAGGTCAGCTACCACGTCACTGGGTAAGAGAATCTTTTTTATTTATACATTTATTTATTTTTTGGGTGCTGGGGATAGAGCCCAACATGGTAACCACATGCTTTCCTATGGAGCCACCCTCTCAGCCCCCTCTCCAACTTCTTTAAAATTTTTTAATTTAAATTTTTTTATTTTTCCTTTTCGGAGATAGGTTCTCATAGCCCAGTTGAGCCTGGAATTCTCTATGCAGCCCAGCCTGGCCTTCAACTCGTGATCCCCCTTTCTTAGCTTCTGAGTGCTGGATGACAGGCATATGCCACCACACCTGGGTCCCCTTTTGTTGTTTGTTTGATTTTAGAGACAGGGTTTTACTTTGTTGCCCAGGTTGGCCTTGAATTCCTGGACTCAAGCGATCCTCCTGCCTCAGCCTCCACAGTTGCTGGGACTGCAGGCTCACGCCACTGTACATAGCCAGGTGATATAAGCGAATGGGGCCACCGTGGGAAGGGTGGTCTGTGGGTGACCGAAACGTCTTTGTGCGGTGTATGTCTGGGTGTGACTCTGGGTACCTGCTCATGTCTGCCTGGGTCTAGAATAGCTCCATGGGAGACCCTAGAATCACATCACAGCTGGGGCCTCCAGGGAGAGAGGAATGTGACTATCAAATATGGGCAGGGCAGGAATATGACTCTATTTAAGGAAAAGCAATAATGATGACAGCTGGCCACCAACACTGGCCTGAGTGTCCTGCAGGGATCAGGGCGTCGTAGGGAGGTGGGGCCTGGGCAGGTGGAGGGCCGTGCCTCCGCAGGCAGGCGACACAGAACTCCCGCCAACACCTGCCATCTGGAAAACTGCCCGAGGCGTGACCAGTGCCTCTGCATTTTTAGCAAGCACCTGACGTCACTTTTTTTTTTTTTTTTTTTTTTGCGGTGCTGGGGTTGAACCCAGGGCCTCGTGCCTGCATGCTCTGCAAGTGCTGGACCACTGAGCTGCACCCCCAGCCCATTTTTTTTTTTACTTTTTTTGAGACAGGGTCTCGCTAAATTACACAGACTGCCTCTGGTCTTGAACTTGGGATCCTCCCGCCTCCGCCTCCGGAGCTGCTGGGATTACAGGTGTGCGCCACCATGCCTGGCTGACATCACTTTTTGTCTCAAAACATTGAATCACCAATCACAACATCAAAGGCGGGTCGGCCCCTGTCCCACGAACTGCACTGGTGCAAATGGAACCAGGGCTCACTTCCCCTGGGAGGAGGGGCCTCGTGCTGCAGACCACAAGCCTGGGCTGGGGCTCTGTCCTCGGCCGCCAGCTGGCATCCTACTCAGGCTCAGGCTTATATAGGAACATTCGCCTTAGGTGTTGTAAAAATACCCATGTTCGGGGCTGAGGCTTAGCTTAGTTGGTAGACGGCCTGCTGGCCTGCTTAGCATGCACTGAAGCCCTGGGGTCCATCCCCAGCATCACAAAAGAGAAAAAAGAAATCTGTATGCCCGCCTCTGCAATGCTCCCATTCTTCTTTTCTCCCCACTGAGCTCTGTGTAGGCTGAGCGGAGTGAAGTGTGTCTGTGTGTGTGCACGCGCTTTCCCCAACTATGACACTTGTATTTAAAACAGAAAATGAAAGCAAAGTGCTTATAAAGGAATAAGACTTGGGCTGGGCACTGTGGGGCACGCCTGTGAGCCCAGTGACTAGGGAGGCTGAGGCAGGAGGATCGCAAGTTTGAGGCCAGAGGAAGCCTGTGCACTTAGTGAGATCTTGTCTGGAGATAAAAAATAAGAAAAAGAGTAGGGCCAGGAGTGGCTCAGTGGTGGAGCGCCCTGGGTTCAATCCCCAGTGCTGAAAAAAGAGAAAGAAAGAAAGAAAGAAAGAAAGAAAGAAAGAAAGAGAGAGAGAGAAAGAAAAGAAAAGAGAGAGAGGGAGGGGGAGGGAGGGAGGGAAAGAAAGACAAAGAAAGAGAAAGAAAAAAGAAAGGAAGGAAGGAAAAAGAAAGAAAGAAAGAAAGGAAGAAAGAAAGAAAAAGAAAGAAAGAAAGAGAAAGAAAGAAAGAAAAAGAAGGGAGGAAAGAAAGAAAGAAAGAAAGAAAAGCAAGGAAGAAAGGAAGGGAGGGAGGGAGAGAGGGAGGGAAAGGAGAGGAGGAAGGAAGGAAAGACAAGACTTGGGCTGGGGGTGTGGCTCAGTGGGAGAGCACTTGCCTAGGATGGGCAGGGCCCTCAGTTCCAGCCCCAGCACCACAGAAAAAGGAACAAAGAATAAGACTCCGCTTCTAAAAAGCCTGAAGCTTCTGCGTGGGTACGGATATGGAGGGGTGAGTGAAAAAAAGCCAAGTCCAGAAGCTCCTGTCTGGCATGAACACCGTGTATATAATTGAAAAGATCCAGCAGCCGTTTTGCTTGGGAGATCACAGTGGCTTGAATGAACGGGACAACTGTCCTAATGTGTGAATGGGTTCTTCTGTCTTGAGCTGAAAATAGCATCCCAGAAAGCCTCAAAATGCCACATCAGCACAATTCAGAAGGCACGAAGACAGCATGTTCCAGAAAACTGGGTCAGTGACTCAGAAAGGGCCTGAGGTCGATAGAAGAAGAGGGCAAAATGGGTGAATAAAACGCACATCTCATGGAGCAAGGAGGAGGAACGTTTTTCTACGTTTGTGTATTTTATGTACTAAGCCATTTAAAATCTGTATGTGGAGTGAAATCCACGTATTACATATTATAGGTAGGAGGCGGGGGTGGCGGCACATGTCTGTCATCCTAGACACTTGGGAGGCTGAGGCAGGGAGCCTGGAAGTTCAGGGCCATCTGGGCAACATAGCAAGACCTTCTCTTAAAAACACTGGGTGTGGTGGCGCATGCCTGTAATCCCAGCAGCTTGGGAGGCAGAGGTGGGAGGATCACAAGTTTGAGACCAGAGGCTGTCTGCGTAACTTAGCAAGACCTTGTCTCAAAAAGTAAAAAAAAATGGGCTGGGGGCACAGCTCAGTGGTCCAGCACTTGCAAAGCATGCAGGTGTGAGGCCCTGGGTTCAACCCCTAGTACAGCAAAACAATCAATCAATGAAAAATAAATAAATAAATAAAAACAAGAAAAGGGCGTGGTATGGAGGGGCACCTGGGACCTCAGCCCTTGGGGAGGCTGAGGCAAGAGGCTTGTGAGTTTGGGACTAGCCTGGGCTCTAGCGAGAGATTATCTACAAAACCCACAAAATAATAAATGAATAAATGAATGAATAAATAAATAAATAAATAAATAGAGCTTTTAGAAATTGCAGGGGCAGGAGATATAGTGCAGGGGTAGAGTGCTTGCCTGACATGGTCGAGGCCTTGGCTTCAACCCCCTGGGCACCCTCCCAAAAAGAAAGAAAAAGAAAAGAACAAGAGAAATACTTGCAGAAGGGGAGGGCCCTGAGCCGAATACAGCCAGGCTGGCTTTCCACTGACAAGAACAAAGGGTCAAGGCCGACCTTTTCGCCCTAGACAGAGCTGACTGCACTACGTAGCCTTCACAAGGGACTTTGTCTGAGGCCTCAGTTTCCCGTCCTGGCTGGTGAGTCCCCCCTGCACACGCTGCCTCTGCAGCTGGGCTCCATGGCCAACAGTCCCTCGCCTCTCCACACAGGTGTCGCCTCACACCTGCCCCGACACCCGCACTTCCCACCCTCTCTGGAAAGGGCGGCAGGTGTTCGGCTGAGAAGGGGCCGCTTGGTGACTCCCCTCTCTCCCTGCTGGCCATGGCCAATGCATCAGCAAGTCCTGGGTCTCCATCTTCCAGAGAGATTCGTAACCCATCCACTTTTCCACCTCGATGGCTCCCACTCCCACTGGGCGGTGACAGCAGTGCCCAGTTTGCTCTCTGAGTCTTCCTTGCCGGGCACTCACAGCCCGTCCCCACACACAGCCAGGGAAAGCTGGATAACATGCAGCCTCCTCGTCACTCAAGGGAAAGGACAAAGTCCTCCTTGTGATTCACAGGCCCTTATCACCTAACTGCATCTCCTCCACTGCCTTCTCCAGCTTTCCTCATTGCTCACTCAGACCCAGCTTCTTGGGATTCTTTGAGCATACTAAATCCAGTCTCACCTCAGGACCTTTGCACCAGCTGTTCCCTTTGTCTGGAACACAGTCTTTCTCCACAAACTCCAAGGCTCCTTCTCTCACCTCTTAGAGATCTTTGCTTAAATATGGGCTTCTCAGCTAGGCTTCCCTGACCATCTTGATTACCTCAGTGCTCCACCTACCCAGCCCCCCAAGTCCCCTTCCTGACTGACTGCTTCAGACACCCATATCCTGACATACTATATCTGTGACACCTCCATTTCATCCTCATCACCCCCTGCAGGAGACTATCAGCTCCAGGAGGGCAGGGATGTTGTTCTGCTCAATGCAGACAGGACCTGGCGCTGGGTTGAACTCAACAGTGATGGTCTGTTGTCACCAAAGCCAGGAAACAAGCTGTCAGCCGAGCTAGAAAATCATGCCTGGAAAGCCCTGGGCATCGAGTGAGCCATTAGTGTCCTGTCAGAGCCAAGTCACAAGAGTAACGCTGCTTCTCTGCCTCTCTGTCAGGTGCTTCCTGAGCCTGGGTGGCACCTGGAAAGAGAAGGCTGTCCCCTCCCCACCTTTGCAGCCACCAGCTAGGGCAGGGACACCTGCTTGGCTAGAGACCTCAGGACATAAAAGGAATTCGTCCTCCCTCTGGTGGCAGCTCCCAAGGCTGCAGGTGCCACCCTGTGGGTGCTGGAAGAAAATGGCACACCTATGTATACTCTGCCTGCAGCTGTAGCCCTGTGTCATCCGATCCCATCAGATCTTGGAAGCTAAGCAGGGTCGGGCCTGGTTAGTTCTTGGATGGGAGACCGCCTGGGAACACCAGGTACTATAGGTTTGGGAGAAGGACTGGGCAACCCCTTCCCAATCAATTTGCCATTGAAAACCCTATGAATAGCAGAGAAGCACTGACAATAGTGTTTCACCTGTTGCATGGAGGGTTGCTATGATTCAGATACCGAGTCGACGGCACTTAACAACATTATACTCCAGCATCACCTCGATACTGTCTGCTTTGGGTTTCTGAGAGGTGATGTATAGCGCCCATGTATACCACTAAAGAGCACGCTGTGACTTCAACATGGACTGATAAAACACAGGGAGAGGCGCAAGGAATTGTAGTGTTAGGGGAGCAAGACCCCCAAAGTCTCACAGACTAGTCCAGAAGCCAACATCCTTGCCTATGTACCCCAGGGGGAGGCCGTTGGCCATGTTCCCAACACCCAGCCATGGCCCCAAGCCATATCCAAAGCCATGGATATGACTGAGGAGGTTGGAACAAGCACCCTTCTTTACCATACAATGGCACCTGCTGGAAAGCTGTCTGCCTGGACTGATTTTGTTAGCTCTGGTCACGTTCGTGTCATTTGATGAAAAACCCTCAGAGCCAAGAGGAGATCTGGGATGTTTTGGGGGCCAGTGGCCTCCCCTCAGACACAGGGTCCTTTCACAGTACGTGTAGAAGGCCTGAGGGGAGTTCACTGCCCCCTTTTCACAGATCAGAGAGGGCAAAGCTGCTCTGGCCCATGTATGTATGTATGTATGTATGTATGTATGTATGTATGTATGTGTGTATGTGTGTATGTGTGTGTGTATGTATGTATTAAGAGTCTCCCTGTGTTGCCCAGGCTGTCCCAGAACTTGCTGTGTAGCCCAGACTGGCCTCCAACTCAATCCTCCTGCCCAACCCTCCTGAGTGATGGGATTACAGGTGTGTACCACCATGCACGGCTGGTCCCTGTTTTATAAAAAGAAACTGAGAAGCCAGGTGCCGTGGCTCACGCCTGTAATCCCAGGGACTCAGGAGGCAGAGGCAGAAGGATCACAAGTTCAAGGCCAGAGGCAGCCTAGGTCACTTAGTGAGATCCTGTCTCAGGATGTAAAGTAAAAACGGGGCTGGGGGTGCAGCTCAGTAGGAAAGCACTTGCCTAGCATGTGTGAGGCCCTGGGTTTAAAACCTGGTACTGCAAAAAAGAAAAAAGAGGGGAAACTGAGGCTGAGAAGAAGTGACGCAGTGTAGGTCATGTGCCAGGGAAGCAGTAGGCCTTGATGTGATCTTGGTCGGCCGGGATCACCCCCAGCTCGTAGGCCCTCTGCTGAAGGAGCCACAGAGGAACTGGCCCGCTGCCCGCCCCTCCAGCCCTCGAAGCCCGCCTACCTGCGTGTAGCAGCGCAGCAGCAGCCCCTTTTCCTTGAGCAGGCGGATGAAGTAGTGGCAGACGGTCGGCTGAGGGGGAAAGATGGCGCTGATGGTGGCAGAGAATGTGCACACGCCCTTGCCACGCATTGGGAACTGTGCTAGGCACCCACTCATCCCCACACAGGCCTCAGAGGGTGAGAGAGGTGCTGCCACATCCCACAGAGGAGTAGACTGAGGCAGGGCAGGGACCGTCTTGCCAACATCACGTGTTGGCAGGATGCAGAGTTGGGTTCACAGTCAGGCAGCTGCGCCAGTGTCTGGGCTCCTACTGGCCTCATTCATTCACTGACGCCTCATGATGGCCCTTTCCAGCCATCATTAGCAGCTTCATTTTTTTCTCGGCGGTACCTGGGAGTTGAACCCAGGGCCTGGTGCACACTTCCCAAGTGCTCTACCCCTGGGCTGCGCCCCTAGCCCCCTGCTTTGTGCAATTTTTTAATCTTGAGACAGAGTCTTGCTATGTTGTGCAGGCTGTCTCTGGCCTCGAATCCACAATCCTCCTGCCTCAGCCTCCCTACTGCTGGGATTATAGGCCTGTGTCAGCACACCTGCCTGGAGCCCATCTTCTTCTTCTTTTTTTTTTTTTTGTGGTACTGGGGGTTGAACGCAGGGCCTGGCGCTTGCGTGCTCTGCAAGTGCTGGACTATGGAGCTGCACTCTCAGCTCATTTTTTCACTTTTTTTGAGACAGAGTCTCACTAAGTTACGCAGCCGGCCTCTGGTCTACAACTTGTGATCCTCCTGCCTCCACCTCCCGAGCTGCTGGGATTACAGGGGTGCACCACCGCAGCCGGCTGGAGCCCATCTTCTTAATGACCACATACTACTTGTCTGAAGGGCCCTGGAGGGGACCTTCCTAGGCCTGCTCTGCCCAACTTCTCCTGCAGAAAAAGGTCTCACCTTGAACTGCCCAGGATAGAGCTCCTTGGCGAGGGCGAAGAAGGGTTCTGGATGTTTCTGTGGGAGAGAGAGCCAGAGGGCCACATGCCCCAGGTGAGGTAAGGGCTAGAGCTGAGGCCCCCCCATCACAGATGTGTACCTTGAAGTAGCCAATCTCAAAGATGGCCTCTGGGTAGGGGAGGTTGTACTTGTCCAGGTTGGCGTAGAGGCCGGTAGATGGAGAGCGGAAGTCAGGGATGCCCGCGGCTGGGGGCGGAGGGGCAGGGAGCAGTGGATCAGGGTGCCAGCCCCACCCATACCACACTCCCCCTCCCAGGCTGGGCCCACACGGGGCCTTCCCTAGCCCCTGGCAAGGGCTCTTTCCTGCCTGGGGAGGGGCACTTACACGTGGAGATTCCAGCTCCCACCAAACAGATGACCCTGTGACCTGGAGGAGAGGATTCAATGTCATTTGCCAGGTTTGCCCAGCCCATTCGGTAATGTCACCCAGCCCAGCCAGGTGCTGTTTCCGGGGGCAGGCATTTGGTCCTCCCCACTGCCTTCAGGGCAGAAGGCATTAGCATCCCCATTTTACAGATGGAGAAGCCAAGGTCTCAAGTCAACCAAGTCTCAAGTCAGGGAGCACAGGTGACAGTGGAAGGTCCGGCAAGGGGACAATGAATGCCCTGTATGAAATGACAGCAATGTAGGGAGACTCATGAGGCCACTTGAGCAGAGGTTTTTCCTCCTAACTGGTTTGTCATTGCTGTTAGGTGCCATCGAGTTGTATCTGACTCATAGGGTTTTCAATGGCTGATTGTTTCAGGATTGCCTCGGGAGTGGATTGCCACATCTTTCTCCCATTTTTGCGGTGCTGGGACTCGAACTCACAACCTCAGAAACTGCAGAGTGGCACTCTACCAATTGAGCTAAATCCCAGCCCCCTCCTCACTGGAGCAGGCAGAAACACAAGAGGTGCTGGGAAGCAGGCTGGGCAGGTTAGTATAGCGCCTCTCCAGCTGGGGGTGGGGATCCATGATCAAGTGCTTGGCCAGTGCCTGACAGGCCCTGGGTTTCAACCCCTAGCACTGCAAAAACTTAAACAAATGAACGAACTCTGGCAACAGTGCATCTTCCGGACGTGATCATGGAGGACCTTCTTTTCATAGCATATTATACACATTCTTTGCATCATCTTCCTGGCTTTCTTTCTTTCTTCTTTTTTTTTGTGGCAGGACTGGGGGTGGTGAACCCAGGTCCTTGCTGATATTAGGCAAGCGCTCTACCACTGGGCTGCACCCCAAGCTCATTTTTATTTTTTCTTTTGAGACAGAGTCTCACTAAGTTGCGAAGGCTGCCTCTGGCCTTGAACTTGGCAATCCTCCTGTCTCAGCCTCCCAAGTCACTGGGTTGACAGGTGTGGGCCACAGTACCGTTGCTCATATTGCTTTCCTCTGTAGGCAAACATATGTCTGCCACCTACCGCCTGCTCATCTTCAGGTGAAGACCAAAAATGTGCCCCTTGGGGCCCATGCTCAGGAAGAAGAGAGTGGAGATGGACTAGAAGTCTCAGCTCTCAGGTTCTCTAGTGGCTGTGGGGCCTTTATTTATGTCTCTACTCTAGGCTTATGCTTCCTTCTTTAAAATGGGTATAATTATAGTACTGACCTTGCATGCTGCTAAGTAAATTAATTCACATAAAACTTATATTATGGGGGTGCTGTGGCACACGCCTGTAATCCCAACAATTTGGGAGGCTGAAGCAAGAGGATCAAGACCAGAGGCAGCCTGTGCAATTTGGTGACACCCTGACTCAAAATAGAAAATAAAAATGTGGGCTAGGGGTGCAGCGCAGTGGCAGAAGCCTCGTAAAGTATGTGAGAGGCCGTGGGTTCAACCTCACAGTACTGAAAAAAAAAAAAAAAAAAAAAAGGCTTAGATTAGTGCCTAAGTACCAAGCAAACACTAGGCATGCATGACTCTTGTTCTTTGAGTCAACTGTACTAAACTTCTCGAGATCTGTGATTTGTATACTTATAAGCACTCTCCTCCTCAATTTGACCAATTCTCCGAAAAGAAGACAGGAAGATGTGGTTGAATTGATTCCCAACCACATAGCAGAATAGAAATAACCCTGTCGAGCCCAGCACAGTGGCGCATGCCTATAATCCCAGGGACTTGGGAGGCGGAGGCAGGAGGACAGCAAGTTCGAGATCAGACACAGTGTGCGCAATTTAGTAAGACCCTGTTGCAAAATAACATGTTAAAAAAATGGGCCGAGGGTACAGCTTAGTGGTACAGCAGTTGCAAAGCATGCAAGCATGAGACTCTGGGTTCAACCCCCAAGTACTGCAAAGAAAGAAAAAAAGAAAGGAAGGAAGGAACAAAGAAAGAAAAGAAAGAAAGAAAGAACGAAAGAGAGAGAGAGAAAGAGAGCAATAGCCCTGTTGTTGCTTCATTGGCTGGCTATGGTTAGACCTACCACATGGAGCCCTGGCACCTGCCTGCCAGCTGATGGACAGGCACAAGTGTGATGCCCCATGATCAGGGCACTCCTGGGGTGTTCTATCCAAGGGAGGACAGCAAGGATGAACAAAGGTCAAGGCCTGCCACGGCCAAGGCCCCCCACTTTGTCTCTGGAATGCCATCAGACAGTGGGGGCCGAGTCAACAGGGCTTATGTATTCTATATTATTATTAAATTTCTTAGTGCTTGGGAGTTAAACCCAGCACCCGCGCCTGCTAGACTAAGTGCTCTACCATAGCCTCACTCACAGTCACTTTTTTTATTTTGAGACAGGGTCTTGCTAGGTTGTGCAGGCTGCCGCTGGCTTGGAACTCACGGTCCCCCTGCCTCAGCCACCCCAGTCACTGGGATTACCAGCATGGGCCACAATGCCCAGCTGTCTGATTCTAGCACGTATTCTAGTCTCAGGAGACCTGGCATCAATCCTAATCCTGCCGCTTGCCAGCTGCTTGACCCTGCACAAGTCACAACCTTTCTGTGCCTCAGTCTCCTCCTCTGCCCAGATCATTCCTGTAATGACTTCACAGCCATTATGTGACATCCAACTAAGAAGACACCTGTGAAGTGCTTAGCCCAGGGCCTAGAAACAGTGAGGGCCCAATTAATTGTTCTTATTTATTATTAGTCCCTCATGGACCAATGCCTCAAGACTCAGGTGTAGGAGGCCCACTGCCGGGGTTCCCTTTGGGCTGTAGGTAGCTGTTCCACCTGCTGCAGGGCAGCAGGCCTGGCGGAGGGAAACCAGAGAAGACGTCCTCAACAAAAGCCTGTTCACGACCCTCAAAGGTCCATTGTTCCAGTGAAAGACTGCCAAGAGCCCAGTTTCTCAGACTTTGGTGACTCAACTCACAACAAGAAATATCAATTTCACCGTGACCCAGCCAGGGGGCCTCGGCATATCACTCCGAAACAAGTTTCCTGTAATAACATCCCAGCGAGTGTGTCCACACCTTTCCCGAGGGGCCAGGCTCTGCTCTACTCATTTATATCTCTCCTGATTTGCTTCAGCTGAGCTTCCAGACCAAAATAGACTAGGAAGAAATATCTAGCAGCCCACTCCTGAAACAAGTAGCCATTGAAAACCCTATGAATAGCAGAGAAGCACTGTCAAATATTGTGCTGGCAAATGAGTCCCCCAGGCTGGAAGGCATTCAAGAAACAACTGCGAAAGAGTTGCCTCCTCAAGGTAGAGCCAACCTTAATGACGGGAATGGAGTAAAGCTCCTGGAACCTCCTTTGGCTGATATGGCATGACTCAAAATGAGAAGAAATACAGTGGCTGCAACAATGGGCTCAAACATAAAAAGATCGTGTGCATGGCACAGTGTTGGGTAGTGTTTCATTCTGTTGTACATAGGGTCACTATGAGCTGGACTCGACTCAATGGCATCTAACAACAGCATTTGTTCAGCAACCCCAATAATTCCATAAGGTATTATTATCATCCTTGTTCTAGGATGCAGGCCTGGCCAATCAGAGAAGAGTAATTTGTCCAACAATAGGGTGTGACCCAGGTCTGGGCAAGCAGAGACATGGTGCTGGGGTCAGGGCAGGCATGTGACGTGGGTTGGGCTAACAGGAGTTAATCTCTGCTGCTTTGCCTGGACCTCTGGGAAAAGGTGTGTTCTCTGAGTAGCAGCTGCTAGGCTGTGAACATTGCATTTAGGGTTGCTAGGAGTTTTCTTTACCCCAATGCTGAGAAAACCAGCATCTTTTAGAACAATATACAGAAGCACCTGGATCCAGCCATACTTAAAGCTGACTTGTAGAGGACACACACTCCTTTTTTTTTGGCTGAAGAGTTGGATTATATATATATATATTTTTTGAAACAGGGTTTCCCTATGGAGCCCAGGCTGGCCTTAAGCGGGTGATCTTCCTGCCTCAGCCCCCTAAGAGTTGGATTTCTTGCCACTTGTAAACCAAAGGTGTGAAGCCACGCAGGGCCAGGAGCTGGGGAAGCAGCCCACACAGTGGGGACTCACAGCGATCGCTCTGCATGTAGCGGGCCACGCCTTCCAGGGTCAGCTCGTCCAGCACTCGCTCCTTCCGTGAGCCCAGGCCCAGGGTCTGGGAGAATAAATTCCGCAGGAAGTCCACTGACCAAACACAAGAGAGACCGTGGCCCGGTGGGCTTTCAGACAGGACACGCGATATCTCCAGGGCCCCTGCCCCAGATCTGTGACCCCTCCACCCAACCCAGCCACTGGACTCCAGGGCCTGCTCTGGCCCGGGCACCAGCCCATGACCTCATACCCTGAGTATCACTCCTGGGGGCGTCGATGGGGTCTCCCCAGAATGAGGCCCTAAAATCCTGCACCCCAGAGCCCATCCCCCCGGCCCCCGAGGAAGACACTCACTCTCTGCCTCTCCGCCGGCAGCTCCTTCCTCAGCGTCAGAGTCTGAATCCTGGAAGGGGCAGGTGGGGTGGCCAAGCCCGAGAGTGGGGTTAGGGAGGGAGGGGAAGGGACAGGGTGGGGAGAGCTCTGGTTGAGAGGCGAGTTGAGGGGTGAGGGCTGGTGGAGGGCTAGCGCTGGGCCCAGGGACGGGCTGCCTGGCGGGGAAAGCTGGGCCTGCTGTTCCGGGGAACGGGACCTGGGGTGAGGGCCTTCGCGGGTCTGTCCGCAGGCTCCTCACCTCGCAGATGGAACCGTGAAGGGCCTGGGAGGACCAGCAAGTCCATGCCTGGGAGGCGCTCTGATGAGCACCCTATGGCCGGGTGGGGCCCTCAGTGAGTGTTGGCTATGGCTGAACCATGAGGGACCTGGGAGGACCAGCAAGTCCATGCCTGGGAGGCGCTCTGATGAGCACCCTATGGCCGGGTGGGGCCCTCACTGAGTGTTGGCTATGGCTGAACCGTGAGGGACCTGGGAGGACCAGCAAGTCCATGCCTGGGAGGCGCTCTGAACAGCACCCTATGGCCAGGTGGGGCCCTCACTGAGTGTTGCCTATGGCTGTGAGCCTGGACCTGCTGTCCGTGCCCTCCTGGCGTCCCTGACCTGCAGCCCAGCTGATAGGATGTCCCTCACATGTACTGTGCCAATGGAAGGACTCGGTGCTCGCCTACAGGGCCCTCGCAGCCCCCCTGGCCTGGAGCCTCCCCACAGTGCTGCTCTCTGGGACTCTGTCCTGGGCCTTTCGGCTTCTCCTCTCCTCTTGCCCTGGGCTACCTGCCATACCTATGCCAATGGCCTCAGCGTGCTCGCTGATGATGCCAGCTCTCTCTCCCCAGACCCAGGCTTTTTGAGGCATCATGGACACCTCACCCTAGGTGACTCCTAAACTCTTCGCTCCACCACCTCCCAAACAGCTTCAGCATCTTCCCCCAATAACAGAGACTCCATCTGCCCAAGTCCCATCTCAGGGTGGCCTCCTGCTCCCATAGCGCCTCTTGCTTCTTTTCTCTGTCTCCCACCACAGCTCACAGCCTCAGCCCCCAGCAGGTGCACTCGGCCTCCTGAGAGCCCCCCCAGGTCCCTTTGCCTCAGCCACAGTTGCCCTGATCCAGCCTGTCCTGTCCCTCAGGGTCCTGCCCTGGCCTCCTCCTTAGGCTCTGGGCCTCAATGTCCAGCTCTGCTCACCCTACCACCTTCCATTGGGTGGCTTGTGTGGGGCAGTCCACTCCCGTCTGCTTCAAAAGCCCTGCCTTCTCCAGCCTCATCATTTAGACACACATCTCCATGGTCCTCCATGATATCAGCTCTCCAAGACTTTATCTGTGCTCACCACTGAGCACCCAGCCCTGTGAACAGGGCCCCCAGAACCATCCATCACTAAACACATGCCACACCGGGGATGGCCCTGCCACGGATCTCACACTCACTCACTCTGACCAACTCATTACACTGCACAGAAGCCCTCAGGCCAGCCCTTCCCTTCACTACTCTTGTTCCAGGCCTCCCTTCCAAACACACTAACAAGATTTTTATTATTATTATTATTATTATTGCTGTTGCAAAATTACACAAGCTTTGCAAAAACTCTGACCACAAGCCAGACACGGAGATCCATGCCTGAAATCCAGCGACTCAGGAGGCTGAGGCAGGAGGATCGCAGGTTTGAGGCCAGAGGCAGCCTTCATAAATTAGCAAGATCCTGTTTCAAGGTAAAAAATTTAAAAAGGGGCTGAGGGTTGGCTCAGTGCTAGAGCACTTGCCTAGCATGTGTGAGGCCCTGGGTTCAGCTCCCAGGAGTGCAGACAAACACTCCGGGTAGTAAATACATAATGTAGGCACTTGCCTGTGATTCCCTATCCCACCCTAACTGGGATCATCATCACTAACAATTCAATAGTAATTGCTCGGGCTTTTTTTTCTCTGCAGAGAAAAATTCATTCTTTTTACAGAAATGGGTCATGCCACAGTAGGCTGCTATATGCCATAGAGCCCCCTCATTCTTTTAAGCAGTGCATAGTATCGCATTGTATGGGTGAACCATAGTTCATTTAACCCGCCTCTTGACAGCCATTTGGGCTGTTTCCAGGGCTGCACTATTACGGACAATGCTGTAATTTATATCCCCGCATCTCTTTGGGACTGAGGATCCCTTTTTACTATGAAACCTTTTTCTCTGGCATTGGTCCTGCTTGGGGAGCCAGGCGAGTGAGCCACTGGGGAGGGACTAACAAGAGACTGTCACACACAGCATGGCTGTGCTGTGCATTGGTCGGGTATTGTAACCCCAGCTTCTTGCAGCAGCTCCACAGGAAGAGTGACCTCACAGGGATGGGCGCACTGGAATTCTTTCAGGCTGAGGACAAGAAGCCACTGTCGGGGACACGAGGGACCTGCCTGATGTGGGTGCAGTCAGCTTCAAGGGTAGCTGGAGATACTGACTGGTGCCTTTGAAAATCTGTGAGGCAGCCTGTCTACCTCTCACAGCAGAGGCTAGGGCACTGGGCCCTGAACCATGAGTTTCAAACCTTTCTCCATTGCTCCACCTAAGGGTCAGAGGACAAGTTATGTAATGGCTCTGCCTCAAGCTCCTCATCTGTCCAATGGCCATGACAGGCCTTAACCTTCCCAGGGATGCTGGGAGGAGTAAATGATGTGCATAAATAATTAAGCAGAGGCCCTGGTTGCAATAAGTAGTCAATAAATGCTAACCATGATTATAATTAGCTGACCACTCCCTGCCACCCAACTACTGAATACACATGTCACACTCTTTTCTGCCCCCAGGTCTTGGCATAAGCTGTGGCCTCTCCATAGAATGCCATTTCTCATCTTGCTTTAAAAAAATTCGAAGTCACTTCCCTTATTATGCTGTGACTGTATCTCGGTCTCATTCCTTGACCAGCCTGTGTGTCCCTCTAAGGAAAGGCCTGGCTGGAATCTTCTGTGACCCACAAATTTGAGACCAAGTCTCTTTATGTAGCCCAGGCTGGCCTGGAACTCACTGTGTAGCCCAGGCTGGACGCGAACTTGCTATCCTCCTGCCTCAGCCTCCGGGATGCTGGGAATACAGGCGTGTGCCACCATGCTGGGCTATGAGCTACTTTTCTAATCACCCTGTGGGGTCATTTTCTTGTCATTTGTCCATGAGATCTGTGAGTTCAGGAGTCAAATTGGATACCTGTCTCTTCCAGGCCCAGCGCAAATGAGGTTCAGAAAGGATTGGGGGAAGCACCAAGGAAAGAGGAATATTTGAGAGGGCCAGCCTAGGGTTCGGAGGGTCCCCAGAAGTCACCAGTCCCCAGGAGGTTGTACCAGGTGGGGCTAGAGATCCGGGTGATGAGCTGAGGGCCCTGGGATAACTGTCTCCCCTCTGCCACCTCCACCCAGTGTGGGATGTGGGGACAAGTCCACCTCTCTCCTTCCCTCCTCCCTTTCCCATCTCACCTGAGCCTCCTGCACCTTCCCTGCCTGGGTCTCCAGAGGGCCAGAGGCTGGGGAGGAGGGGGAGCAGACGCGGTTATAGTGGGGGGGAATAGTTAAGGGGGGTGCAAGGCATTCAAAGTGGCAGGGAGGGGCAAGAAGACCCACCAACCTAGTTATACTGGGGTGAGGGATGGCGGTTAGCATGGAGTAGAGGGAGGGAGGGGATGGGGAAAGGAGATTTTCCAGGGGAGGACTGGCTGGAGAGGTGATTAGTGAGGGGCAGAGACAGGGGAGAAAAGAGGGGAGGCAGGGGTGAAGGAAGACTCTGGAGTTAGGAAGGACATGGTGTGAGTGAGCGCCGGGAGGGAGAGGTGTGAAGGCAGACGGAAGTCTGCCAAGAAGACAAGGGATGGACACCTAGGTTGGGAGGCGGGTGTGGAAGAGCAGGTGCAGCGGAGGTGGTAGATGGAGGAAAGGCACAAGAACTCGAGAGAAGAGATAGAAGGGGACACCAGGGATTCCCCTAGCGTCCTACGGTTGCCCCGAACACCAGGTGCCCTTAGCAACCCAGACCGCGGCAACTTAGGTCCTTAGTAACCGGGGTCTCCAGCACCAAAGCGGGGGAAACACGCGATCCTCAGTGAAGTGCCTGGGCCGACGGACAGCCCAAGGGGGGACCCCAAAACCTCGCGGCCCAGAAACCCACCGACCTGACAGTAGGGACCCCTTAGCGATGCGCCTCCGAACCCCACTCCCGCCCCACCGTACCTGCCCTCGGGCCCCGGGGCCTGAAGCCCGCAGCCAGGCCCCGGCGCGGCCCGACCCTCCCACCTGGGCCCCCAACTCACGGTCCGGCTCGGCCATGGGCGCGGGGCGGGGGAGCTCGGGGCTGTCACCGACTGCTCTGCCCCGTGACGGCACCGGAAGCAGGAGGGGCAGGGCCGAGAACTACAACTCCCAGCGCTCTTCACTGCCGCGCGCTCTCTTGGGCGACGGTCGGGAGCCGCGCGAGGGTCGGACTACGACCCCCAGAGGGCCTGGCGCCGGCAGCCATGTTGGTAAAGGGCGTCAGGAAGACGTGGGGGAGATTAGCGAGCGCAGGTCCATCGGCGTGCTCTGATTGGTCATGGTGCGGCAAGGGGGCGGGATGTGGCCGATTTAGCCCATTCTTATTGGGTAGCTCAGGGGGCGTGTTGGGGAATTCCCGGCAGGGCGGAAGCGCCGCAGCTCTCGGTAGAGCCCTGCGACAGGAGGGCGGCCACAGGGGACCCCTGAGGTGGCAGGGGCCATGGCCGGGGTCGCGTGCTTGGGGAAAGCGGCGGACACGGATGAATGGTGCGACAGTGGCCTGGGATCTCTGGGTCCGGATGCGACGGCTCCTGGAGGACCAGGGCTGGGCGCAGAGCTGGGCCCGGGGCTGTCGTGGGCGCCCCTCGTCTTCGGATACGTCACTGAGGATGGGGACACGTGAGTGAGCCCTTGGCTTGCCAAACTGAGCCGTAGTGTTCGACATTAGTCTCTGATTTTTGTAACTTCTTAACCTTTTATTGCTAAGTGTATCTTCCAGTGCTGGACTTCCTGACCCCTAACTCCCAAGTCCTAAATCGTAAGAAAACTAGTCTACTTTCATCCAAAGCCAGCCGTCTCTCACCTTCCTTTCTTGAACTCTGAATTTCAGCTCGAGGAACCGACATCCTACTAATTCGACATCAAAACCTAATGTGAACCTTCCTGACCCCAGTCCCCCGACCTTCATTAAAACTTTGGCTCTATCTTCTTCTGACCGCTGACCGCTGATAAAATATGATATTTTATCTTTAGCTCCTGATTTATGAGCCTGAGATTTTGATTTCCACAATTAATAGGCTCTGACTCTATGATCCTGTCTTCTGAGCCCTGATCTTCTAATCTTAGGTTCAAGGAGAGAATGTAAGTTCCCTAAGAGCACAGATTCTTCTGTTAACCAAATATTTCTCACAAACCACCATGGTCCAGGCTGTATATTGATGCCAGTGAAAAGGTAATGAGGAAAATAGACAAAAACTTTTGCCCTTACAGATTATACATTTTAGTGAAGCTCTGCAGACAGATTGGCAGAAAGACAGGGAAAAAGAAAATAAAGAAATGGAAAGGAAAACAGGAAACACAGGAAGAAAGGAGAGAAAGTAAAAGGCAGATGAGCTGGGTGTGATGGTGCACACTTGTAATCCCAACATTTGGGAGGCTGAGGCAAGAGGATTGAGGATTGAGAGTTCAAGGCCAGCTTGGGCTACATAGCCTGACATCCTGGGCTGGGAAAGGATAGATGTTGAGTGAGAGATAGAAGGAAAGAAAAAAGAAAGTCAGTCAAAAGGCAGTGCATACTTTGGAGAAAAATAAAGGAGAAAAATGAGATTAGTCAAGAAGCTGAGGAGAAGAACATTCTGGGTAGAAGGAACAGGGGTTGTGAAGGCCCACGGATGGGACGGTCCCTGGGTTTTTTTGTCCGTTGTCATTGTGCCACAACCCCAGTGACTCAGTCTTGACCCTGAACAGCACTCAATACTGATCTCCAAGAACCAGCAATGGTTTCAGTAACTTTCTCTATTGTTTTTTTTTTCACTTTCTGTTTCATTAGTCCCTGTTCTGATTTTTATTATTTCCTTTCTTCTGATTCCTTTGGGTTTAGTTTTGTTCTTTTTGTCATTTTTTCCCCGTTTTTTGAGATAGGGTGTCCCTGTGTATAGCTCAGGTTGGCCTCAAATTCCTACTTCAGCTTCCCAACATGCCTGGCTTGGCTTTGTTTTTTGAAAGATATTTTTGCTGGGTAAAGAATTCTAGGTGGAGTGGGAGATTGTGCTGCATGCCTGTAATCCCAGCCTGAGGGAGATTGACTGGGAGTTCGAGGTCAGCCTGGGGCTAAATAGCAAGACTCTGTCTCAAAAAAAAAAAAAAAAAGGTAATAAAATTTAAAAATAAAAAAATTCTAGGTTGGCTAGGAATATGGCTCAATGGGACAGTACTTGCCTAGCATGTGTGAGGCTCTGGGTTCCATCCTCACCACTGCAAAAACAAATAAGTAAATAAATATCTAGAATGACAGTCTTTGTACTTTAAAGATGATTTCCATTGTATTTCCTTGTACACTCCCAATGTGAAATTTGCTTTCATCGTTATTTTTGTTCCTCTGTACTTATGGTGCCTTTTATTCCTCTGGCTGCTTTTGAGATTTTTGCCTTTTTCACTGGTTTTAAATAATTTGCTTACGGTGAGCCATGCAGTTTTCTTCCTGTTTCTTGTTCTTTGGGTTTGGTGAGCTTCTTGGATCTGTTGAGTTTATGTTTTTTTTTCAAATTTGGAAAATTTCAAGCTGGCCTGCCTGCCTGCCTTCATTTTTTCCCTTTCTCCTTCCTCCCTGCCTTCCTTCCTCTCCTCCCCTCCTCTCCTCTCCTTTCCTTTCTTGTATTTTGTGATACGGTCTTGCTGTATAACCCTGGCTGGCCTGGAATATGCTAATGTACTATGTATACCAGGCTGGGTTTGAACCTGCAGTGATCCTCCTCTGCCTCCCAAGTACTGGGGTTACAGACATTCAGCACCATGATGTTTCCAGCTATTATTTATCAAAATGTTTTTAGCTGTCTCTCCCTTCCTTTGGGAACCTGTTACATGTTTTTTTTTTTTTTTGTGGTACTGGGCGTTGATCCCAGGGCCTCACACTTGCATGCTTTGCAAATGCTGGACCACTGAGCTGCGCCCCCAGCCCTTTTTTTTTAGTTTGTTTTTGAGACAGGGTCTCGATAAATTGCGCAGACTGCCTCTGGTCTCGAAATTTCGATCCTCATGCCTCCGCCTCCCAAGCCACTGGGATTACAGGCATGCACCACCACGCCTGGCATGTTTTTGTTTTTTTAATATAGGGTCTCACTATGTAACCCAGGCTGGCCTTGAACTCCTGGTCCTCTTGCCTCAGCCTTCTAAATGCTAGGATTACAGAAGTGCACCACCATGCCTGGGTTATAAATGGTTTCTTGAAGTTGTCCGTGAGGCTGTGTGTGAGTTTGGAGGGCTCACTGATGTGTTCTCTGTCTCTGTCTTTTTCTTTTCAGTGGACTTTTTTTCTTCCTCTGTGTTTGACTCTGGATGATTTCTATCATTTTGTCTTCATGTTCATTAGTTCATTAATCTTTTCTTCCGCAACGTGTAAACTATTGTTAACCCCATCCAGTACATTCTCATTCCAAATGCTATAGTTTTTATCTCTAGGAGTTCAATTTGAACTTTTAAAATTTTCATTCTTTCCTTCCTTCCTTCCTCCTTTCTTATTTCTTTGTTTCTTTTTCTTTTTCTTTTTTTGCAGTACTAGTTGAATCCAGGGCATGCTCCAATACTGAGCCACACCCCCCAGCCCCCTTTTTATTCTTTACTTTGGGACGAAGTCTTGCTAGGTTACACAAGTTGCCTCTGGCCTTGAACCTGCAATCCTCCTGCCTCAGCCTCCTGAGTTGCTGGGATTACAGGTATATGCCATGGCGCACCCAGTGACCCTTCTTTCTTTCTTTCTTTTTTTGCGGTAGGTGGGGTTGAACTCAGGGCCTCACACTTGCATGCTTTGCAAGTGCTGGACCACTGAGCTGCACCCCCCAGGCCATTTTTTTACTTTTTGAGACAGGGTCTTGCTAAATTATGCAGACTGCTTCTGGTCTCAAACTTGCGATCCTTCTGCCTCCGCCTCCCCAGCTGCTGGGATTACAGGTGTGCACCACCGCGCCTGGCTCTACCTTTATTTCTTTCTTTTTTCTTTTTTCTTTTTTTTCTTTTTTTTTTTTTTTTTGCAGTACTAGGAGTTGAACCCAGGGCCTTGCCGTGCTTGCATGCTCTGCAAGTGCTGGACCACTGAGCTGCGCCCTCAGCCCTACCTTTATTTCTTTTATCATCTGTGTCTCTCTTTCACTTTTTGACCGTATGGGACACAGTTATAATTATTTTAATGTTCTTGTTTGCTAATTCTAACACCCGTGTCATTTCTGGGTCAGTTTCAATTGATTGATGATTCTTGTGGTGGATTGTGTTTTTCTGCTTCTCTGCATGCCTGATAATCTTTGGTTAGGTGCCAGACATTGTGAATTTTATCTTGTTGGGCTGGATAGTTTTGTATTCTTACAAATATTCTTTTTTGTGTGTCTGTGTGGTACTGGGGGTTGATCCCGGGGCCTCACGCCTGCATGCTTTGTAAGTGCTGGACCACTGAGCTGCACCCCCAACCCTTTTTATTTTTTTTCCTTACTTCCTGAGACAGGGTCTCGCTAAATTACATAGACTTCCTCTGGTCTCGAACTTGCAATCCTCCTGGCTCCACCTCTCAGGCCGCTGGGATTACAGATGTGTGCCACCACACCCAGTTTATTCTTACAAATATTCTTGAGTATTGTTCTGTGATGGAGTTATATGACTTAGAAGTAATTTGATCCTTTCAAGATTTGCTAATCAGTGCTAATCAAGATTTACTAATCAGTGCCCCATCAAGGGCTCACTATTCCCCACTATTGAGGCAAGCCCTTCCTGTATTCTACTCCGTGTCCTGTCAATTATGAATCCTGTTAGTCTAGCCGGTGGGAATAGGCTCTATTACTGGCCCTGAGTGAGTGATGGACACTTTAATCCATTTTTTTCCTTCAGTACTTGGGAGTTGAACCCAGGGTCTCGCACATACTTTGCAGGTGCTCTACCACTGGGCTGCACCCCTAGCCTACTTTTTATTTATTTTTATTTTGAGTCAGGATCTTGCTAACTTAGGCAGTTGAGTCAGGGTCTTGCTAAGTTAGGCAGGCTGCCTCTGGCCTTGAACTTGTGATCTTCCTGCCTCTACCTCCTGGAGCTGCTAGGATTACATTTGTGGACCACCATGCCCGGCTTTTTCTCTGATTCTCTTGGGTTATTTTCCTATGCCAGTCCCCAGACTCACCCTGATGCACTGGTTAGTATCCTTCTGAACACCTTCTCCAGGCCTCCAAGAGGCTCTCTCTAGGCAACCCTTGCCAATTGGGTCCTCTGCCACAGGACGCAAGCCTCCAGTCCCATCTCACCCCAAGGCCACCTGCTGCCCTCTGCCAGGATTCTTCCTGTCTGCATCCGCCATGCTTGGAAACTCTCTTAAGACAATAAGCGGTGGCCATTAATGGTAGGGATCACCTGTCTTCTATCTCTTGGAGATCACAGTGATTTACTACGCGACGTCCAGTGTCTTTAAAATTGTTGCTTCATTGAGCGTGGTGGCGCATGCCTGGAATTCGAATCACTCAGGAGGCTGAGGCAGGAGGATCGACGTGAGTGCAAAGCCGGAGTGGGCAGCCCAGTGAGAACCTGTCTCAAAAAGCTAGGGGCTGGGGACGTAGGTCAGAGACAAGAGCGCTTGGCTAGCATGCAGAAAGCCCCAGGTTCAATCCCTAGGACCATATAAAAAGGAAAAGGAAAAACTGTTGCTTCACTTGGGTATGTAATCCCAGAGCTCTGGAGGCACAGGTGGGAGGATACTGCACTCGAGGTTAGCCTAGGCTACACAGGGAGACCTTGACACAAAAAGCCAAAAAGCTAAACTGAGTTGTTGCTTCATACGCTGTATTTTGTCTGGTTTTTCTCCCCTTCCTTGATTCAGATAGGAGGGAAATCTGGGCTGCGCTGCTTCAATTTGAGCCCAAATAGAAGTTCCCACTTACTCAACACGGATTAAACAAATTTGAAAGTTGAATTAACTCTGACCTCTGACCCTCAGAGACCGCTGACAACTGTATCCAGATCTGTGATCACAATGCCCAGCACAGTCAGCGCCCCACGTTTGCTAACCTCTCCCCTCTGTCCCCAGGGCACTGCACCTGGCCGTGATTCATCAGCACGAGCCCTTCCTGGATTTCCTCTTGGGCTTCTCTGCTGGCACCGAGTACCTGGACCTGCAGAACGACCTAGGCCAGGTGAGCCACGGAGGATGCAAGGACGGTCGGTGGCTGAGGGCACAGGGTCCTGGGTTCTCCGTGTGACCGCCACCCCTGCCCTTCGCTCCCGTAGACAGCCCTGCACCTGGCAGCCATCCTGGGGGAGGCATCGGCCGTGGAGAAGCTGTACGCGGCGGGCGCGGGGCTGCTAGTGGCTGAGCGCGGGGGCCACACGGCGCTACACCTGGCGTGCCGCGTGCGGGCGCACGACTGCGCATGTGCGCTGCTGCAGCCCCGCCCCCGAAGTCGCAGGGAAGCCCAGGAAAACTACCTCGCTCAGAGCCCGGACCACACCCCCGACGCTGACCCCACCCCCGACGCTGACCACACCCCCGACGCCGGCCACACCCCTGCCGTGGCTTGCCCAGACCCGGACCAGGACCAGGACCAGGACAGGGAAGAGGAGTGGAAGCTGCAGCTGGAGGCTGAGAACTACGAGGGTGAGGGTCCCAGGCCCTGGGAAGGACGCGAGTTACCAGGCCGGGCCGGAAGACCCGGCTCCAGCCTCCACTTGCCTGAATCAAGACTCAGCTCCTTGTGAAATCATCCCAGGGCTTCCGGGACCCTGGCATGGGGACCAGGGTACTTCACTCAGGCCCCAGATTGTTGAGCATTGGACATATGGAACCCAGGACCCCCGCTTGCCACCCCCAGACCCAGAACTGCCAGGGTCCAGTCCAGGCAAGCCTCCCCCGCTGCAAAGTGTAATCCATCTGGGGTCCCTATTCCCACCTACAGGCCTCAGACCCAGCCCCCCAGGACAGGGGGTTTGAAGCCTAGGCTTTATGAAACTCCGCTTCCCAGATGCCCAGCCATGGGCAGCTGTCCTCAGCCAGGCCTCATGGGAAAAGGTCCTGGGACCAGGTGCCTCCACAAATGGACTGAGGTCACCGGGGGACCTGTTTAGAGCCCACCTGTCCAACTCCAGGTTTTTTGTGAAATGTGACCAGAGGTTCGAGTCTCCTGGTCCCAAGGTCTGGGGCTCCCGTCCAAGGACCCCAGGCTCTTTACCCATCAGCCCCAGGCAACTGGCGCCAGCCAGCCATCACAGACACTTGAGACTTCTGGGATCCAGACCCCACACCTGGTCACCCCCACGCCCCAGAGCCCTCCCCCAGGATAAGGGCACTGGGGATCCATGTCCCTCCCCCCTCCATCTGACACCTGTCTGTCTGTCCCCAGGCCACACTCCACTCCACATGGCTGTCATCCACAAAGATGCGGAGATGGTCCGGCTGCTCTGGGATGCTGGAGCTGACCTCAACAAGCCGGTGAGCCGCTGTGGGGAGCTGGCGTGTGGGAGAGGGGTCGTCCCCTCCTTGGGCCGCTGACCTCTCTACCACACCCCACAGGAGCCCACGTGCGGCCGCAGCCCCCTGCACTTGGCCGTGGAGGCCCAAGCGGCCGACGTACTGGAACTTCTCTTGAGGGCGGGGGCCAATCCTGCTGCCCGCATGTACGGGGGTCGCACCCCACTTGGCAGCGCCCTGCTCCGGCCCAGCGCCATCCTCGCCCGCCTCCTGCGTGCTCATGGAGCCCCTGAACCCGAGGAGGAGGACGACAAGCCTGGCCCCAGCAGCAGCAGTAGTGACAGCGACAGCGACAGCAGGGATGAGGGTGTGAGTGGGGAGGAGAGCTGGGCAGCCCCACGGAGGGGGGGTCAGTGAACCGGGAGTGGGAAGGGGAGAAGGGGACCGGGCAGCACCTTGGGACCCACTTGGGGCGGCCGCTCTCGGGGAACCTGGCGGGGCGGTGCGAGCAGTGTGGGGCAACAGTCAGGAAAGACCTGGGCAGAGGTGGCCAGAAGAACCTGGCCACCCGCATTTGTAAGGCTTAGGCAGGTGGCCAGGTGTGGTGTCCCACACCTGTAATCCCAGCACTCAGAAGGCTGAGACAGGAGGATTGCAAGTTCAAGGCCAGCCTGGCCTACAGAGTGAACCCCTGTCTCAAAGAAAAACTGAAAAAAAAAGTTAAAAAAAGAAGAAAGAAAATCTAAGGCAGTGCCAGGAGTAGAGGGTAGAGGTGGAGAGAAAAATCTTGGTGGTCATGATGGGTGAACATAGGCAATGTGAGCAGTGGTCTTGGCAGCGAGCGTTGGAGAACTCAGGCTGTAGGCGGGTGACCTTGGCAGCAGCAATTGGCACACGGGCAGTTGTGGGGAGAGAGCTCAGCCAAGCCGGGTGTCATGGCACACACCTGTAATCCCAGTGCTCAGGAGGCTGGGGCAGGAGGATCACAAGCTCGAGGCCTGGGCTCCATAGCTAGACCTGGTCTCAAGCAAAGCAAAACAAAACCAAACCCCCTCAGCCAGGGGTGAGAGGAGGTTTCCTAGGAGAACCCAGGCAGGCAGGAAGCTACCATGCACAAGGCACAGCATTAAATGGCAGAGATTGAAGGATTTGGGTAAAGGCAGAGGAGAGGGTGGAGGAGAGATGTCAGTGAGCTAGCTGTGATACCGGAGCAGCTGCAAGGCCAGAACTCCAGCCAGTCAGGGGAGCAGGGGAGAACTTGGGCCTGGGAGCTGTGACCTTGCCAATGGTGTTTTGGGGGCCAGAAACAGTGAAGTTGAACAAGATGCTGGAGAATGCAGGTTCAAGGCAAGACCGATTCTTAGCGTTGTGACTTGGGCAGTGGGCAAGGTGGCAACCACCTGAGGCCCCGGCCACCCCTCTCTGCCTCCAGGATGAATATGACGACATCGTGGTCCACAGTGGCCGGAGCCCAAACCGGCTACCTCCCAGCCCGGCGGCCACGCCTCTTCCCGCCGACCCCAGCCCCACCTGACTTAAGTGTTAATATAATTTCCAGTTTAATGAAATCTCAGTTGTGACAAGCAGAGCCTGCAGGATGTTGCCTTCTCACTGGTTTGGCTTATCTCCCCACCCCCCTCCTGCAGGGCTGAGTGCTGCACCCTGAGTCAGGGTAGTTTTCTTTGCACTTTATTCACTCAAAGGGTTGGAGGGGGGTAGATGGGTACTGGGGGGGTCCTTCCTGAGTTGGTATGAGCCCAGCCCCCACTCAGCTCAGACTTGTCCCCTCAGGCTTGGTTCCAAGGCACAGCCTACCCCTGCCAGGTATGTTTCGGGTGAAGTGGGGACTCGGGGGTCAATAGTCCTGAGCCACAAAGGTGCATGGGGCAGGAGGAGGCGTGGGCCGGGGTCAGCCCCCCTTCCTCAGCTCCTCCCCCAGCATGGCCGTGGCCTTCTTCAGCTCATTGCGCATGCGCTCCAGCTTCTCCACCTCGTGCTCCTGGTGGGATCAGAAGCAGGTGGTCAGCCCCTCAGTGGGTCCCCCGTGAACGTAGGCCCTGTCACTTCGCACATCGGCAGCCCGAGATGGTCATCCTAGTCACCCTGGTCTGCCACGGCCACCATCTTGGTTACCACAGTCCCAGAAAAGTTAACACTAGCGAACCCGACCAGCAGCAAGGTCAACGTGGACCGCTGCAGCCAAGGGTAGCTGCTAGGGGCCTCAAAAAGGTGCCCGACTAGAGAGACCCATTTGTGATGCGATAGCCATTTTGGTTGCTGCCACCAAGCATGGTCACATCTTACTTTCCTGGTTTGTTGGAAACCTGATCTCGCTCAGTAATCCAGGCTGCCTTTGACTCATAATCCTTTTGTCTCAGGTTCCTGAGTGCCGGGATCACAGGTGTGTGCCACCACACCTAGCTGTGACATCTTACTTTCTATGACCCTGCCACGGGGTCTACCTCTAGCCTATGAACAAGGACAGGGGCAGCTTCCCCGGTGGCCAAATTGCTCTTCACGGAGTAGCAATAGTGGTTACTGGCTAATGTGGGTGCTTCTGGGTAATAATGGTGGCCTTCCTGATAGCTGTCGTCTCATCTAGAAGTGGCCCTGGCCTCAGTCTTGCTTGGGTCTTGGTATCAGTCTTGGTCACCCTGACCCATTTGTGATGAATCTTGCTGTGTGGGGCCCAACACTGGGAGTTGTTGGTAGTGACTCCACTGACCGTTTGATGGCCCCACCCCAGTCTCTCAGAACGTCCCCTCCACTCACCTCCCGCTCAGAAACCTCTTCGTCCTCCTCTTCCTGCTTGGCCTCCATGCCTGGCTGCTCTTGGTGGCGGTGATGGTGCGGGGAGTCCTTGTGCCTCTCTGTCCCACCCTTCTCGGTCCCCTGCCACAGGCCGTGGCCTCCACCCAGCACCTGCACACCCTTCTCCTCCTTGAACTGGGCTGTCTCCTCGTCACTGGCCTTCTCTGCCACCCGCTTCTGGGGACCCCTGGCACCCTCTAGATGCTGCTTCCGCAGGTCGTCGAAGATCTCGCCCCGCAGCCTCTTCTTTTCCTCCTCCCCTTCCTCCTCCTCCCCCTGGTGAAGCCGGCTGTGGAGTTGCTCGCGGATGGTCTGTTCCTGCACCTCGGCCGTGTGCGTCTGCTCTGCTGCCTCCTCCTCTTCCTCGTCCCTCACCTCTTGGCTGGACCTTATCTTCCCGGCCTCCTGCTGCTTAAAGTCCCCACCCAGCAGTGCTTTCTCCTCCAGGGATGCACAGCGGTGAGGCTCTGTCTCACACATCTCTGGCAGGAAGAGACATGACATTCCCTCTCAAACTGGGAAACCGCGACCCTGAAGCGTTCTGGGTCCTGCCCGAGGTCCCGCGGGGGGACTGCCCAGAACTGGGAGAGGGGGCTCAGGGGACTAAGGAGTCCTGGTTGGTGGAACTGGTGGCCAGGCTCTGCCAGGTGGGGGGCTGGGCAGGGCCCAACTTACCCAGGCCAGAGGCCTCTGGGTATAAGAGGACACCCTCCAGGCCTCTGGGTGCAGTGGGGCTGTGGAGAGGACTCGGGCCTCCTTACCTCGGTGGAGGAGAGCTGTGCAGGGTCCTCTCTGGGCCTGGCCCAGGGTCATCACCTCCACAACCACCTCTGCCAGACAGCGGGTCAGCTGGGGGTAGGGGTGATAGGTCAAAGAGGTTGAGGGCAGGAGAGATGGGGAGGGTGGCTGGAGGGTTAGAGGAAGGGGATATCACAGAGGAGGCTGGCGGTGGGGGAGGCTCCTCTCCTTACCTCCTCCTTGGAGGGTCTCGGTGCCAGGGGAGCAGCAGTTGCTGTGGGGGCAGAAGGCAAGCGCTGTCCACGGTGCTGATACCAGCTCCCCCGGGGGCCCCAGTGCCCTCTGCAGCGCACCTGCCAGGTGTCCCGTCCCCACGTGGAGCTCAGCGGCGGTGGTCTCTAGCCTGTCCCCACTGGGTGCGCCACCCCACGCCCTGCCACCTGAGCTTCTGCTCCCTGGCACTCACCTGCCCCCAGCAGCAGCGCCAGCAGCGGGGACAGTGGCAGCAGCAACAGCAGCAGCGTGGAGGCGGGCACGTGGCGCAGCATCGCGGGGCGTCTGGTCCAGGGTCCTCGGCTGTGCTGGCCACCCCAGTACCTTATAACCCACACAGTAGCCCCCACTGAGAAGGAAATAACGTCACCGCCGCCCCCTCCCCGCCTGCGGCACTGCGACAGCTGCGGAGCACCCGCCTGCCTCAAGATTCTCAATTATTCATGGGGGCTCCCACCCTGCCTGCGCTCCCTCTGGACTACCGGTCCAGGAGTTCGGTGTGGAAGGGGCTCCTGTTCCCAGAGATGGAGGGCTGAAGCGCTCACCCGCGGCTTAGTAGGCAGACCTGGGTTTGAATTCATGGCCAGCCGCACGCAGATGATTGCAGGCAATTTCCCTTTCCTCGGCCTTGGTCTCCTCATCTGGAAAGTGGGTCTCACAAATCCACTTCCTCACAGGTTGTAGCTGGATTCTGCTCTGGGGCCTCAGCTCCATCACCTGCCAGTGAGGCAGCCAGGGTACAATTTGCCCAACTTCTTATAAGAGGATTTCTGGATTTATAAAATAGGCTTGGTGACAACCTGTTCTAGAGCATGTTGGTAAAAAGATGGAGCAATATGGGTGTACTGCTTAGCATTGCTAACCACACAGGTCTGCACACCATTTCAGCAACATTTTATTTATTTATTTATTTATGAATGACAAGGACTCAATATGCAGCCCCGACTGACCTTGAACTACAGATCTTCATGCCTCCTCCTCCTCAGCGCAGGGATTATAGGTGTTGACACCATGCCTGGCTCCTGTAACTTTTATTTTATACATATAAAGGGTGCAAACACACACACACACACGCACACACACATATCCTGGGACAAAAACTTTCCATTTTGCTGTTAGAAGAACGTGCCATATGCTTGTTTTGATGATTGAAATATAATACAGAACACCACAGTGCACATTGCTTCTGCAATTCAGTTAGACTTTGAAAAATAATATATAGATAATATCTAATAGTAGATAATATCTCTTAAACTGTGTGTATGTGTTTTACCATCCTGGTATATATTTTTTGAAAGTGTCTCTATGTAGCCCAGGCTGGCCTCAAACTTGTGATCCTCCTGCCTCAGCCTCTGTTGTGCTGGGATTATAGGTGTGCACCACCACATTTGGCTTTTTTTTTTTTTTTGTACTTGGGCGTTAAACCCATCACATACTTTGCAAGTGCTCTACCACTGGCCTGCACTCCTAGCCCATTTTTAATTTTTTATCTTGAGACAGGGTCTCATGAAATTACGCAGGCTGTCTCTTGGCTTCGAACCTTCGATCCTCCTGCCACCTCCTCAGTTGCTGGGATTACAGGTGTGTGCCATTGCACGTGGCTGTCTAGTAACTCTGATTGAGTACCTACTATGTGCTAACTCCTGTCCTAGGCCCTGGGGCTACAGCAGTGAATAAACTGGCTAACATCTCAGCCCTTGTGGAGCTGACATTAATCACATAAATACGTACTATGTAGGAAAGGAGGAATCAATTGCAGTGAATCCAACAGAATACAGATGGAGAAGTCGCGGCACCTTTTGGACCACAAGAGGGCGATAAGCAGGGGAGAGCCACACCCTGACCCAGGTGTTGACCAGGAGCTGGGAGATGGTAAACAGGGTTCTGTGACTATTCATGTGGACACAACCCTAGACAGGCCCAGCACAGGGCTCAGGGAGGAGAGAGCAATGGGCAGGTTCTGGAACATTCTGAAGGTGGAGTTGTCAGGTTTGCTAATGCACTGGACATAGACTTGAGCAAAACATCACAGGTAACCTGAAAGGTGGTGGCTGGAGACAGGTTTGGCTAGGGGAGGAGCAAGTTTAGAAGGGTGTAGAGTGCAGGATCTGTCTGTATTGCTGGGGACGGAGCCCAGGGCGTTGTGCATGCTGGGCATGTGCTCCATCACTGAGCCGCACCCCCAGCCGCGCCCAATCAGCTTTGGTTTTCCTGGGTGTGTGGTGCTGCAGGCTCTACTGGGAGCTGGGGACTGAGAGTGGAGGCTGAGGTCAGTGTGAGGACACCATTGGAGGGTCACTGTCTGCCTTGTCCCAGGGGAAGTGGAGGACTCAGAATCCTCTCAGCTCCTCCCCAGGGGACCCCCGAGTGACCTGGCATGTGCTCTGGGGGCCGCTGCATACTTAAAGACACAGCTCCTTTGGTAACGGCACCTCTGAACAGTCACCCAGCGCCTCCCAGAAGTTGGGCAGGGACACCCCTTGCTCACAGATCCACAGGCCCTTGTTCTGCCCATTTATTGAGGACCTTCTGCTCGGCACTGAAGGAGGGAAGAAGGAAGAGCTGGAAGTCTATGCCTCGCCTTACCCCGCCTCTGGATGGCCCGCTTCCTACTACCGGCGGGGACCCCTGAGGGAAGGAGGAGGGGGACCCCAGAGTCCAAGCACCCGGATATGCAGCTGACAAGAATATAGACATCAGGGATACAGGTTCCAGATGTCCAGGGCCTCGGGAGTTCCAGGAAGCAGCGACAGCCCTGCTGACTGAGGCACCAATCCTCAGCTGGACGCTGGCTGGCCAGGCAGCCTGGGCTTCTGGGGCTGGTTGGGGCCGATGTACTGGAGAGGCTCATGGGTGGGGGCCGTGATCCGGTCGGCGCCCAGATAGGGCTGGAGGGCAAGGGGCACAAGGACTGAGCCATCCTAGGGACAGAGCTAGGCTCAGAACGCTGCCTCTGCCCCAGCCCTCCACCCTCTGTTCCCGGCTGGGATCCCCGGCCCCTCACCTTTTGCTGATTGCTCTCCAGGAGGGCAATGAGGAGACGGGGGACAGCACAGGCAGTGGCGTTCACCTGGGAGAGGGACACGGTCAGGACGGGGCACCAGGAGGGAGAGGGTCAGAGAGGGCGGGCTAGCAGAGGGGGAGCACAGGCCTCACCGTGTGGGCAAAACGCAGCTCCCCGGCCTCGGTCTGGAACATGATGTGCAGGCGGCGGCTCTGGAAGTCTGTGCAGTTGGAGGCACTGGTGACCTGGGGGTCGAGGGATGTGGCAGCTGAGAGGCTCAGTGGCAGAGGGGCAGGCCTGTCCTACCACCCACCCTGCGTCCCCGCAGGGGTGAAACACACCTCTCCAAAGCGGCCCCGGCCGGGCATCCAGGCCTCAATGTCGAACTTGCGGTAGGCGGGAAGGCCCAGTTCCTGGGTGGGCATGTCCAGGACGCTACAGCCATGGTCCCAGGCGGGGCAAAGGTCAGCAGGCGAAAAGCGAAGGAACAGAAGGCCAAGCAGGCAATGGAAGAAATGGTACCCAAGGGGAAGGAAATGGCAGTAAAACCAGGGGAAATGATAATGGCTGGATGAGACAGGGTGCTAGCAAAGGTAGCACATGGAGGAGGGGAGGAAAGGCACAGGGCGGAGGCTCCAGGCTGCTCCCCCCGCCATGCTCCCCTTCTAGAACAGCGCCCTCAGCTGGTTTTGCTTTTGTTTTTGTTTTCTGCGGCACTGGGGTTGAACCCAGGGCCTTGCGCTCGCATGCTTTGCAAGTGCTGGACCACTGAGCTGCACCCCTAGTCCTTTTTTTTTTTTTTTTTTTTTTTTGAGACAGGGCCTTGCTAAATTACGCAGACTGCCTCTGGTCTCGAACTTGCGATCTTCCTGCCTCTGCCTCCTGAATCGCTGAGATTACAAGGCGTGCACCACCACGCCTGGCTGCACCCGCAGTTTTTTGCAGTGGGTCACCCAGATAAAAAAGAACACCTCTGCCTCTGTTGAAAACTACGCGTGTCAGAGTGTCAGCGACAGCGTGGGTCCCTGATGTCTGGCTCCTCCCTCTCCCAACCCTGCTTCCCCCTGGACTGTGAAGTGGCGCCCCAGGGCTGGGGAGTGGCCTGACTGCCTCCGCCCACCATAATCCCATAAAGGGTCACCAACAGACAGATGGACAACGATCCAGTCCTGTAATTATCCCACAGGCAAAAGGAGACAAAGGAACAGGTGGGAAGCTGCTCTGGGTAGGGGACAACCCAGCCGGCCCTCGCCCCGCCCCTCCCTACCAGGCCCCGCCCCACCACCCACAGGCCCCGCCCCTCTCCGCACCGGAAGTGCAAGCCCAGCTCTGTCAAGAGCTCCACCTGCAGCGCCAGGAACTCATCCAGCAGCTGTGAGCTCTGCTCCAGCCCGGGGCCCGCCACCCCAAACATCTCCACCTGGGGAAGGGAAGGGCAGCAGGGTCAGGAGGCCCTGGGCGGTGGAGGCCCATCCTCCGCCGGCTGGCCCACCCGCACCTCCACCGACCTTGGTGAAGTGGTGCACTCGGTACAGCCCCCGGGGCTCCTTCGCGGTGTCGGTCTCGGCCCGGTAGCAGGTGCTGGCGCAGACCATCCTGGTAGGGAGCAGGGGGAGGCAGGTCAGCGAGGGCCGAAGGTGTCACACGTGGGGTCTAGGTCTAAAGAAACTGGGTGTCACCTGACCGGCAGGTCCCTGAAGGCCACAGCGTGGTCCCTGAAGTAGCCTGGGAGAAGAAGGGGGCAGAATGGGGTCAGCCAGCACTGCTGCCACCCATGGGAAGCTTCTGTGAGACTTAGAAAAGGTTTTCCCTCTGGTGGACACAGCTTCACGCCAGAGCACACGGCTGGAGGGTTGCTCTACTGTTGCGCAGTGGACAACCTACACAACTGTACTGTTGGCCCTGGGGTTACTGAGCTGTCCTGGGTACAAAGCAGCCCCTCCATGCTTCCCATTGTCCCCCCTTAGTCCCTCCTGCTCCTCACCCCATCCCACCCAGGCAGGTGCTCACCTGCAAGCCCCACCTCTGCTGTCCCAGCCAAGTTGAGGTCTTCAAAGCGGGAGGGATCGATGTTGTAAATTTGGGATGGGCTGGCGTTTGGGGTCATCCCACAGCCTTCCTGGTGGAAGGGCCACTGAGGTTAGGGGCCAGGTTACTCCACCCTGCCCCATTTTGCAGCCATGACTCCAGCCCCTCCCCTGGAAGTATCTGGAATTTTCCTGCACACCACCCATCCAGAATGGCCTGACCCCTCCACCCACCCCCAGGGCAGTCTCCCTAGGGGAGCCAGGCTGGCCCTCAGGCCGGGGGCCCTACTCACAAACACAGCTCCTCGCAGGAGGTCTGGCACCGTCATAGGGGTGAAGCCCTGTTGGGGGGTTGGAGATGAGGGGAGCCCTTCCAGACCCAAGCTCAGGCCTGAAGGAGGGACATGCAGAGAACCACTGGTCTCTCTGTCACTCCAGAGCTCCACAGCCCACTGCAATGGAGCAAGGCCTGCACACTGGCCCAAGGCCCTGGGGTCCCTGTACTGGGCCCCCTCCACTACACGCTCTCCAGTGCCTCAGCTGCTTCCCTCAGTTCATCCCACACAGAGCAACTGGAGGAGTAACTCAAAAGTACAGACCTCTCCACGTGCCTCTCCTGTATACAACCTCCCATGGCTCCCCAGTGCCCCGGGGAACCTGACTCTCCCATGCAATCAGCCTGATAATTGTTTGTTGCAAAGGTCCCCATTTTTCCCAAATGCCCCCTTGACCCTGGGGTCGGCAGTGGGGGCGGTGGTTATCAGTGCACGCTCTAGCTGCGGGACCTTGGCTCCTTACCTCCTCCCTCCAGGCCTGGATTTCCCCACCTCCAAAGTGGGGATAATATGGCACCCACACCATGGAGTTGTAATGAGTGTGTCAACAATCCACGCAAACTCCCAGCATAGTGATTACAACAGGGGTCCTGCCTTCCCCCTCCAGGGGAGCTCAGTGGCAATGCCACCCCCTCCAGCCTCCCCCCACCGCCTGACCCATACCCTGCGGACAAGCTTGTCCAGAGTGAAGCTGACCAGGCCATGCTGCAGAAGGGCCCCAGCCCCTCGCAGGTAGTAGGAGCGGTGGCCGGACACGTGGGACAGACGCCTGGAGACAGAGGGGCAGACGGATGAGCAGTGCCTATGGACCAGGGCTGGTGTAGGAGGGGAGACTCAAGCCCCCAGCTGCCAGGCAGGCCATGCATCAAACATTCATGCCAGGCGGGCACACCCTGGTATTTCCACCCAGCATGCTGAGGCCTCGGGGCAGGAGCCGGCTGCCACCTGTCAGGTGGGAGGGTGGGGCGGGAGGGGACGGTGCTCACTTCTGCCGGATGATGTCGAGTTTCTCGCCAAGTTCCAGGTGGCCCCGGGGTTGGAAGGAGAAAGCTGGAGGGAGGTGAAAAGCAATGGATTAAGAAGGGGAGACAGATGGAGCAGAGGAGGGTAGGGGAAGGGGGTCAGAGACGGCAGGAAGGAGAAGGACGACCCAGAGGAGGGAGAGGGGGAGAAAAGGAGAGGAAGAGGGAAGAGGGAACAGGAGAAAGGAAGAAAGTGACAGAGAAAGATGGGGCTAAGATGGAGACAGGTGGGGGTGGGGAGAAAGAGAGAAATGGGCTGGGTGACGGGAAGGCAGAGGGAGAGACAGGGAAGAGAAGGAAATGCTTGAGGAAGGGAGAAAAAATCAAACGGAGAGGGAGATATGCACAGAGAGGCAGGGAGCAAAGGGGAGAGAGGGAGAGGGAGACAGACAGACAGAAAGGTAAAGTATATAATGACAAACGCCCAGAGCCCTATGAGGAGCCCTTCCTCCCGTGTCTTTGAAAGTACAAGTCACAACTCCATTGGTTCTGTAAAAATAACTGGTTTTTCATCAACAGAAACAACAAAGAAAGAAGGGCTTGGATTTGGCTCAGTGGTACAGCACTTGTCTAGCACGCAGTTCATCCCTCACAATTCAAAAAAAAAGAAGAAAGAAGGAAAGAAAGAAAAAAGAAAAGCATCAATTGACCTTTAGATAGGCACAGTGGTGCATGCCTGTAATCCCAGCACTCAGGAGGCTAAAGCAGGAGGATCGAGAGTTCAAGTCCAGTCAAAATACCTTGTCTCAAAAAACAGAAAACAAAACAAAACAAAAAGCAGAGTGTGGTGATGCACACCTGTAATCCCAGCGACTCGGGAGGCTGAGGCAGAAGGATCATGAGTTTGAGACCAGAGGCAGCCTATGTAACTTAGTGAGACTCTGTCTCAAAAAGTAAATAAAAAATGGGCTAGGGGTGCGACGCAGTGGCAGAGCACTTGCAAGTATGTGCAAGGACCTAGGTTCAACCCCTAGGTACTGCCAAAGAAAGAGAGAGAGAGAGAGAGAGAGAGAGAGAGAGAGAGAGACAGACAGACAGACAGACAGAGAGAAAGGGAGAGAGCGCGTGTGCACGCAAAGCAAATGCATCAGAGACAGACAGACACCTGTGCATATACTACTGGGTCACACACTAGCGCACCCAGGCCACAGTGACCACCCAGTGAGGTGAGGGAGCAGGTTGAAGACCTAGAACCACTCCCTAGAGACAGCCTGGGCCTGGTGAGGCTGCCCCAGCTGACCCCTCAGACCCCAAGACCACCCCCTACCCTGATCCCAGGGACCCTGACTCCCCGTCCCCAGCCCGGCCCACCTGGCTTGTCTCCGACCACCTGGAGCACGCGGGCCTGGCTCTCGTCCCCGACGGGCTGCAGGAGACAGGGGGTGTCACAGGGAAGGCAGCACTGGGGGCACCGGCCTCCCTTGTCGCCCAGCGCAGCCCTCACCGTGTCTGGGTGGGTCTGGTTGGGCAGCCGCAGGGCCTGCAGGTAGAACTGCTCCTCCAGCTGAGCCTCCCTGGGGTACAGGAGCATGAGCTGCTTCCGGATTTCCCGGCCACGTGCCCGCAGACCCTTATACTCGGGCTCCTGGCAGTGGGACAAAGGGGATCAGCATGGGGGAAGAACAGGGGGTCCCTCAGCCAGCCTGACCCCAGTCCTCCCTGGAAGAACTTCTGTGTGGCCATTTGCTGCCTCTTCTTGTGGTCCAGCCCCCTTGAATTTCCTTTCTGGGACCTCTCTCACCCCCACAGGGCAGGTTCATGGGGACAAGGCTCAGGCCTGGCTGACGACTACTTCCCATTGCCTTGGCCACCACGAGTGGTTCAGACAGGCCCAAGATCTGAGCTGAACTCATGAGAACCAGACCCAGGACTCTGGCTGGAGCTACCAGAAAAAATGCATTTAAACTTGCTTCCCCCTTCCATGAAGGGCAAGAGCTGGCCTGAAAATGAGAGGAAAGTAGAACCAAGAATGGAGTCAGGAGCTGGAGCCAACCGCACCTGAAACCAGCATTTTAGTTTCATGAACCAAGAGAGCCCATTTAGTCCCCACGTAAACCTATCTGAGTTGTGGCTTTCTGTCATTTGCAATGGAAGAATTGTGACCAATGTGGTCTCCTCCCTGACAATTCCCAACGGGGCACAAGACATCAATTCCCTGGAGTACCTGCTGCAGTTGGTCCTTGTCCTGGTTCACCTGCTGGAAAGGAGGGAAGGTAAATGATTGGGTTGCATATTAGTCTGCTGTCATTGCTGTAGCAGAAAATGTAGCCCAAATAAACTTATGGAGGGAAACATGTATGGGAAGCTCACAGCTGGTGGATCAGGAAGCTCACAGTTAGTCGATCAAGCTCACAGTGGAGCTGGGCGTGGTGGCTCACGCCTATAATCCCAGCAGCTCGGGAGGCAGAGGCAGGAGGATTGCAAGTTCGAGACCAGAGGCAGTCTGCATAATTTAGCGAGACCCTGTCTCAAAAACTAAAAAAATGGGCTGCAGTAGAGGGGAGCAGCTCAGTAGTCTAGCACTTGCAAAACATGCAAGCACAAGGCCCTGGGTTCAATCCTCAGTACCACACACACACACACACACAAAAGCTCACAGTTAGTGGATCAGTCCATAATGGCAGCAGGGCAGGCATGGCAGCGGCAGGAGGCAAGATGCTCAAGGTTGGATTAAATGTATGTTGTGTAATGAGGTGGGCGTGGACTTTTGGGGGCCAGGGAAGAATGTGATTGTCTGAATAGAAAGTTCACTTTAACAACAGGTCCCTAGCTAGTGGCGCTGTCCTAGCAGGTTGTGGAGCTTTGGGAGGCGGGTCTAGCTTGGCAGAAGTGAGACACTGGGGGTGGGCCTTTGGAGGTGCACATCCTAGACGTGTGGCTCCACTCTCTCCTTCCTGCTCACGAAGATGTAAGGTTGTCGGCCATGGGCCCTGCCACCATGATGGTCTGATCTTCCAACTATGATCCTTCAATACCTTTTCGTTCATCACGAGTTTGTTTGGGTTGTTTTTTGGGCTACAGTAGCAATAGCTGACTAATATGGGCCAATCAACTTAAGGTTGGGGTACAGAGAAAGGAGGGGTAAACGGTTAAACAGGGCTGGGGGATCTGAATCTCTTGCTTTGTCGGTGCCCAGCTGGGTCACTCTACCACTTTGTGCTTCAGTTTCTTTGGTACTAAAATCAGAAGGAGGTGAGATAAAGTTAACAGCAGTGACACCTACAGCTATGTATTAAATGCTACCTCCATGCAGGCTCTGGCACAATCTTACTTCTATTGATTGACTGATTGATTGCAGTAGTGAGGGTTGAACCCAGGACCTCATACAAACTTTGCAAGTGCTGTAACACTGGGTGGCACTCCAGCCCATTTTTAATTTTCTTTTTTTTTTGCAGTCCTGGGGGTTGAACCCAGGGCCTCGCGCTTGCATGCTTTGCAAGTGCTGGACCACTGAGCTGCACCCCAGCCCACTTTTTTTTTTTTTTTTTTACTTTTTTTGAGACAGGCTCTTGCTAAGTTATGCAGACTGCCCCTGGTCTCGAACTTGCGATCCTCCTGCCTCTGCCTCCTGAGCCGTTGGGATTAGAGGCATGCGCCACTGCACCTGGCTATTTTCATTTTTTATTCTGAGACAAGGTCTCACTAAGTTGTGCAGGCTGCCTCTGACCTCAAACTTGCAATCCTCCTGCCTCCACCTCCTGAATCACTGGGCTTACAGCCATGTGCCGTGGTGGCTGGCATTGGATTTTGTAATTTATTTATTATAGTACTGGGAACCTGAACCTAGGGTCTTGTGTGTACTTTGCGAGTGTTCTCCCACTGGGCTGCACCCCCAACCCATTTTTTACTTTTTATTTTGAGACAGGGTTCTAAGTTTTGCAGGTTGCCTGGCCTTGAACTCTTGATCCTCCTGCCTCAGCCTCCAAAGTTGCTGGGATTGCAGGCATCCGCCAATGCACATAGTGGATTTTTAAAAAAATGACTGATTTAAGCCCTCTGTGGCAGCTTTTGGTTGTCTGACCTGGGATCCTTCTCTTCTCCCCACTTCGGACCTCTGACTCCACTTCCCTCCCTAGGCAGCCTGCAGCTGAGGGACAGCGGCTCCACTTGACACCAGCCCCTGAGCAGCTCTAAGCCGGTGGCAGAGACTCCACCCCTCCCTCACGACTGGTGCAGGTGGGCGTCTGAGCCCCAGAGACAGGAGAGCACTCTGCTCATGGAGGGGTCTCCTTGCTTGAGGAAGGAGGTCCTGGTTTCTGTCTGCAGCAGAGGCAAGCAAGAAGATGCTGCGCTACGGCCACCATGTTGGAGTCATGATGGAGAAACTGAAGTCAGATCCTTGTGGTGAAGCCGCCAGCACAGACAGAGGGAAAGCACCCGCTTGCGGATGCAGGGGTAGAGCTGCTAATGACTGGTAACCAGCCCTAAGGACGCCAGGGCCTGATCAAGCGCCTTAAGTAGGGTTCCTGTTACAAGCCACCAGATGCGCCCTTGCTGCCATACCCATCTACTTAGGACCGCTGTGCTCACCAACAGGGCCCGCACCGCCTCGCTCACACCATCCTTCTCCACCTCTAGGCTCCGGATCTGCTCCCGCAGCTGCCTTAACTCCTGCCACATCGAGATCTGGGGGGACATAGGAGGAAAAATCATGGAGCAGCCACCAGCCCTGCCTTCTCACTGAAGCCCCACCCACTGGCCATCTGGACTGGGGCAGAGACCCCTCCATGGCCCCCACTGGCATTCACCCCTCCTCCCTTCAGTACAGGGACTCCCCGGGGCTCAGGTGGGCATTTGGCTGTCCTGAGTGAAGACATTTCCCAGCATTCTTTGCAGCTGCTTTGCTCATGTGACTCAGATCAACCAATGAACAGCTTGGAAATGCAAAAGCGGTGTGAGCAGCCATAGAGATGGAAAAGCTCAAGGTCACTTCTTTTCGGAGGATCTCTCTTTAGATCCCATCTGCCCCTTTCGATAGCCCAGCTGGCCTGAGGTGCGACTTGCTTCTGTATTCCAGAGACGACAGCTCTGGTGGACACCAGGGCTGGTGCCTCCCTCCTCCTTGTGGCTGCTCAGCTGGGGACATAGAGGTCCAGGGCAGGGACACTTTCCTAAACTCCCATGGCTGTACCCTTCTCCCTCATGCTCCTGTCCCCTGCTGGCTGAAAGGAGACCACTTGGCAGTGGCACTATGTGGAGTCTGACCTCAGCCAGAGTCACAGGAGGCTGCTGGATTCCAGCTCTCTGTTTTGTGGCTGAAGGAGAGTGAGATAAGCCAGAGGGAGTGGGGGTCATCAGCAGCAACCAAAGGAATTTCCAGTGGGGACATATGACTCAGACCACAAATGCCTAAAACATTTCCACACGCCAATCTTCTGCAACACAGACCAGAAGCATTCAGGGGTGTGCCTGCCGGCCAGCTTTCCTTCCTCAACTATGACCTTAAGGGAACATGCCCAGTAGCGTTACCTTAAATTGAGCATGCTCAGAAAACATACTTCTGCCAAGTGCCTCCCCTTATGAATATGTATATACTCTCCCAATAAAATCCCCATGCTTTCTTTGTTCCGAAATAGCATAATTTGGGGAACTATACCTAATGCTCTTTGCCTGCAGGCAATAAATTCTTCTTTACTCTTTATCTTGATTGTGCTTGTTCTGATTTTGCACCCACAGAGAGGTGACCCCTTTGTGCTTGGCTACACTGTGACTCTCTTTCTTCCTTTTTTTTTTTATGTTGTTTTTGTTGTTTTGTTAGGTGCTGTCAAGTCCCTTCCGACTCATAGCGACCCTATATACGACAGATGAAACACCACTGGACACTGTGCCATGCCAAGCACTGTATCAGTGCTTCTCTGCTATTCACAGGGTTTTCAATGGCTGATTGTTGTTTGGGAGTGGGCTGCCGGGTCCGTCTCCCAAACCTACAGCACCTGGTGCTCCCAGGCGGTCTCTCATCCAAGTACTAACCAGGCCTGACCCTGCTTGGCTTCTGAGATCTGATGGGATCAGATGCCAGGGTAGTACAGCTCCAGGCTTTTTTTTTTTTTTTTTTTTTTTTTTTTAATACAGTCTTGCTATGTACCCCATGCTGGACTTAAACTTGTGATCCTTCTGCCTCAGTCTACCAAGTGCTGGGATTATAAGTGTGTGCCACCACACCTGGCTTAGGTCACTTCTTTAAAGGTTAAGTCCCTCACCAAACTCCATGGCATCTATAATCCCAGCAACTTGGGAGGCTGAAGCAGGCGGATCTCAAGTTTGAGAGCAGAGGCAGCCAGTCTCAAAATGAAAAATAAATAGGGGCTGAGGGTGCAGTTATGTGGTAGACCACTTACCTAGCATGCATGAGGCCCTGGGTTCAACCTCTGAGTACTGAAAAAATATATAAAAAATAAGCCACCATCCTGGGCATTCTCTTTTTCACTCCCCTTGGCTGAGACAATGGGCCCTGGGAGGAGAGGTTAACCTACAGAAGCAGTGTCCAAGCTTTGGGTTGTGACTCATTATGACCACGACAACCTGAATGTCTGTGTCCTCTCCAAATCCATATGCTAAAATCCTCACTGCCAGTGTGAAGGTATTCGGAGGTAGAGCCTTTGGGAAGTCCTATGTCACAGGATATACAGCTCTGATGAATGGGACTGGCACCCTTAAAAGAGAGACTACAGAAAACTCCCTTCTCGCCGGGCGCAGTGGCGCATCCCTGTAATCCCAGCGGCTCGGGAGGGGGAGGTGGGAGGATCGCAAGTTCGAGACCAGAGGCAGTCTGCGTAACTTAGCGAGACCCTGTCTCAAAAAGTAAAAAAAAATGGGCTGAGGTGCAGCTCAGTGGTCCAGCACTTGCAGAGCATGCAGGCGTGAGGCCCTGGGTTCAACCCCCAGTACCGCAAAAAAAAAAAAAAAAAAGAAAACTCCCTTCTCCTTCCACTGTGCAATAATACAGGCTTGGTCTTGGCCTTCTCAGCCTCCAAAACTGTGAGAAATAAATTTCTGTTGCATATAAGCCACCCGGTCTCTAGCATTGTGTTATAGCATCCTGAACAGACTAAGACAGGGAGTTATAAAATTAATTTACAATTTCTAAACCAGCATTCTAAAAAGTTATAATACACATAACACAAAATTTATCATTTTATTTATTTAGAGGTGGACAGCTCGGTAGCATGAAGTCCACTATATACTATTATCAAAGTTATTCTAGAACTTTCCCATCTTCCCCAACTGAAACTCTGTGCCCATTTAATAATAACTCTCCCCACCCCTAACCCCTGGCAACCACCATTCTATCTACTGTCTTGATAAATTTGACTACTCTAGGTACTTCACGGGGCTGGGGTTTAGCTCAGTTGGTGGATATCACATTTTGCTATGAATGTGAGCGTACAAATATCTACTTAAGTCTCTGCTTTCAATTATCTTGCTTATGTACCCAGAAGTGGAATTGCTGGATCATATGGCAATTCTACGTTTACGTTTTTGAAGAATGGCTCTACTATTTTTTCTTTTCTTCTCTCTCTCTCTCTCTCTCTCTCTCTCTCTTTCTCTTCTGTGCTTCTGTACAAGCATAAAACTTCAGTTTCAACTGTGGGTATGTGTATGGGCAGAATATAAAATGTACTTCCTGCTCTTGGCCACACAGATCGAAAATCCCCATTAAAGACTGTGATACTCTAAATTACCTAGATGGCTTTTGTAAATGTGGGTCCCTCCACTTGGGACCTTCCTCTCTCTTCTTCTGCTGGTTAACTCTCACATCATCTGCAGATCTTTGCCTAATCCACCACCTCCTGTGAGAAGCCATCCCAGGCTGTCCTCTACTTTGCCTTCCACAGGACTTATCAGAGATTCTAATTATATATTTTTGATTGTATGAGAAATATCTGTCTCTCTTTATTAGCCTGTGAACTTGGATCTACTTGCTCATGGGAATGCATGCTGGAGTAGTGAAAAATGTGGATTCTGGAGCCACACAGCACAGGTTCAAATTCCTACTCTGTCACTTACCAGCTTCGTGATCTTGGCCAAGTTAATGAACTGCCCTGAGCCTTAGTTTCCCCTCTTATATAATGGGGGAAATAATGGTACTTCATAAAGCTGCTGTAAACGTTTTTGTTGTTGATAGGTGCAATCAAGCTGGGTCTGACTCAGAGTGACTATCTGTACAGCAGAATGAAACATTCCCCGACACTATGGTAGGCACAGGATTTATTTTATGTTTAAGCCCATTGTTGCAGCCATTGTGTCAATCCATCAAGATGGGGGTTTTCCTTTTTTTCATAACTGCCCCTCTCCAGGGGTTGGTCCCTCCTGACAACATGTCCAAAATATGTAAGACGTAGTCTAGCCATCCTTGCTTCCAAGGAGCAAAAGTTAAGTAAAGCTAAAGCGTAAATAGTGTTTTGCCTGTTGTAGGTAGGGTCGCTATGAGCTAGGTACTGACTCATACTGGGTACTGGCTACTGTTGTTAGGGCACCTAACAATAAGAGAGTGTAAAAAGCATTTAGAACTACTGGTGGGGGCTGTCTAAGAGAGGGCTGGGAAGAGGTGGGTAACCCACTATATTCAGTACCTTATCAGAGATAGGGCAATCCCAATTCTAGTTCCCTAGCATGCAGTATTAAGTAAGTGCCAGCGATTGTATTAGTATTCACTGTCTGTTCTCAACACCTGGAACACAGTAGTTGCTCCTTAAATATGTATCCAACAGAACCATTCATTCTCTGAACCAAATTTACCTGCTTGCAACCTGTGGCATCCACCTATACCTCTACTTCTCACTTTCCAAAAGCAAGCACTCCACTTTCCGTCCCCATGTAATCTTTGTGATTTTAGGATTAGCCTGGCATGAGGCTGGAGCACAGATGGCATTTGTACATAAGACTTTATTGTTGTTTTTGCAGTACTCGGGGGTTGAACCCAGGGCCTTGTACATACTTCGCAAGTGCTCTACCACTGGACTGCGCACTCAGCCCATTTTTTACTTTTTGTTGTTGTTGTTGTTATGACGTTGTTGATGTTCTTAGGTGCCATCAAGTCGTGTCCGACTCATAGCGACCCTCGTAGGGTTTTCAATGGCAGATGGTTTCAGGATTGTCTTGGGAGTGGGTTGCCAAGTCCTCCCATTTTGTGGTGCTGGGAATTGACCTCAGGACCTCAGAGACTGCAGAGCGGCGCTTTACCAACTGAGCTAAATCCCAGCCCACTGTTATGACATAGGGTCTCGCTAAATTCCGCAGGCTTCCTCTGGCCTCGAACTTGCAATCCTTCTGCCTCAGCCTCCTGATTTGGTGGGATTACATGTGTGTGCCACTGCGCCCGGCTCATCTGTACCCAAAGTGCATTACGAAATACTGAAGATGCAAAACGGGTGTCTAGGACACCTGCAGGCTTACCACTGTGGCATCCGATCCCGTCAGATCTCGGAAGCTAAACAGAGTCGGACCTGGTTGGTACTTGGATGGGAGATCACCTGGGAATACCAGGTGCTGTAGCCTTGGGAGAAGCACCCGGCAACCCACTCCCAAAAAACAATCAGCTGTTGAAAACTATATGAATAGCAGAGAAGCACTGACAATAGTGTTTCACCTGTTGTAAGTCGGGTCGCTATGAGTTGGACACCGACTCGATGGCACCTAACAAGACACAGAAGTCATCGTTGGCATACAGTAAGGCCTGAGTGTTCAGGAGATTACTGGCTCATATGAGGGTGCCATGTGCAAAACATTGGTTAAATTTAGGAACTAAAATTCTTACAAATTGTGTTCGCACACAATGGAGCGCACCCTACACGCCCAATCCTGTAAACCAGCCTGCTCCCGCCACCACGCAAGCGCACTCACGATCGCGGGTAAGTCCGCTGGCCGCAGCTCCCCCTTGCGGAGCTCCAGGGCGCGCGCGGCCTCTTCTGGGCATGCGCACAACCGCTCCATGTCCAGCTGAGGAAGCGCGCTATAGCCTTCGCGCGCGTGTTCATAGAGGAGATTCCTGTCTCGTTTCTCTTTAGCGAAATTCCTCCTTGGGGTCTGGTTGCACACGCAGCCTCCTCGGGACTGGAACCCGCAACGAGCCAGCAGCGGCCACAAGCGCCGCGCCATGGACGCCGCCATCTTGGACCGGAAACAAAGGGTCACTTACCCTTTGTCCCGCCCACTGTGAGTTTAGACCAATTGCGAAGCACCCGGTCTGTTGTGATTGACCCAATCAGACCCTGGGAGAGATTTCCCTCCCAGGGCCTCAAAAACAGCTCAGTGAGGAAAATAGACTGAGATAGACGGTGTCTTTGTCCAATCATCGTCTGCGACCCGTCCCTTTAGTGACGCAGAGGCAGAATCAGCGAATCCCTTCCAAGGACCTCCCTGGAAGTGGCTGGTGGAAGTTTTCCGCGTGTCTGCCGCCCTTGCCAGGGTCGGCGAGGTCAGGTGGAGTCCAGCGGTCCTCCACCCCTCCCTGGCCCACTTGTCCCCTTTCTCCTTTCGTCCTTTATGCGGGCCAGGGCGGTTGGGTCCCCGGGAGCCTGTTCAGAGAGAGGCTAAATTTGCGCAGGACTTTCTGATCACAGCATAGGGGGCTGTGTGTGGGTAGACCTCTGGAGGACTTCCTTAGAGAACGCTCTGCCAGTGCACCAGGATCCTTGTGCGACCACGGCCACCTCCCCCTCTTTTCTGAGTCTCTTACTCCCTAGCACAGGGACGCATTAGGCGACGAGATGTCCTGGTCTGGCCTTCTCCGTGGCCTCAACGCATCCCTAAATCTTGGTAAGTGGGATGGGGCTGCAGGGACAAGGCTGCATCAAGCTTATTCCAACCCCCTCCGCCCCACGGGGACTTGTGTCCGTCGTGGAGGAATTCGTTTGGAGGGGTACACGGTGCGGTTTGGGCGGAACACCGGTTGCAAGTGCGAGAGGTGGGAAGTAGCTGCCTTACGCGGAGTTTGGGCCAATCACAGCCATGCCCTGCATCCCAAGGTTGAGGACCTTGTAGGTGACGGTGTACCCAGTAAGATACTGCTTAGTGACATCCTGGCCCTTGCAGTTTGTGTAAGCGCACTCTGATGGTCTTGCAACAGCCATATCAGCAAACATCGTGCCCTTCAGAACGCGTCTCCTTGGTTAAGGGACGCATAACTGAGTTTCTTTCACGAAGTATTGACCGAATGCCTCCTATGGATGAGACATTTAAGCGAGGCTTTTTAGTGATTCAGGTGGTAATTTGCAAGAGCCTCGTGTGTGCCAGGCACCGAAGGGGACTTTTATTTATGTTCTTACACTTCCCACGGACAGATGCTTCTTGTGTGCCATGCCCTGGGAGCAGCATTTTATTCTCCTGTTCACGCTGAAAACCTTTCCCACGCCTTCTGTTTGCTGCTCACAGAGAATCCCAAGGGTGGGCCTGTCAGGCCTGCCGCCTGCCTTGGGAAGCAGGGCTAGCTGGACAGGCGGCATTCCGTGGTGTCCTCACACAAACGGCACCGAGGAAGGACACACGATCTTGGTACCCGGATGTGGATGCGGAAACAGTTGCTGAGAGACCAAGAGTTTTGCCTTAGAGCATCCCACTAGATAGAGTCACTTCTGGGGTGCTCACTTTTGAGTATTAGACAAAAGCAGTCATGGGAAGGGACAATAGTCCTGGATATGGAGAGGAGTGTGCAGTTTGGGGTGTTGCCAGGGCATCCACGCTAGTGACAGAGGAAGGAATAGAAGACAGGTGGATGGGTAATGCTTTGACCTCAGAGCCCAAGAGCTCACATGGAGCCCAGTGTCCTCAGTCACCATCCTGTCTCCATTATTGGGGCCAGGACACAGTAGGTGCTCACCGTGTGTTTCAGAGAACCCAGTTGTTTTGAGTCTTCTTACCCCGTACATCCAGTCCCATTGGTGGCTCATGCCTATAATCCCAACAACTCAGGAGGCAGAGGCAGGAGGATCACAAGTTTGAGGGTGGAGGCAGCGTGCATAAGGTAGCGAAACTTTGCATTAAGATTAAAAAATAAAGAATGGGTTGGGGTGCAGCTCACTGGTATAGCACTTGCAAAGTATGTGCGAGGCTCTGAGTTCAAGCCCCAAGTATCACAGAAAAACAAACGATAACAGAAACAAATCCCAGTTGGTGTGCCTTGAAAATATGTCTCCCTCCTGTGCTACCACCCTACCTCCCTTTCCTTACACTACACTGCAGCTCCTGTTGCTTTGGGGGGCCCAGGCTGAAGCAGCACGAGCAGGGGCCAGTGGGGAGCTGAGCTCTGGGAAGTCACAGAGGACTGGGTGGGGCTTTGTGGGCTGTGGGGAGGGCTTTGTGCTTTCCCTCAAGTGAGTTGGTCCCAAAGGAGACTCTGAGTTGGGCAGGGATGCCACCTGACTTAGGCATTCCTAGGCTCCCTTTGGCTGTGTTCAGGAGCCAACAGGAGGCACGGAGGCTTGGGAGGAGGGAGCCATGGTCCAGCACTAGGCTGAGGTGGGCAGAGGATGGAGGAAGGGGTAGATTCTGCCTGGGATGGAAGAGTGAGTTTGAGAGGAGGAGGCAACACCTCTAGGAACACCCCACAGGCCCACTGTAGGGAAGGCACGAACATATGTATGTGCCACATAGTGCAAGTGCACATGCTTGGTTTCATCATTTCTTTCCTTTCCTTTTTTTTTTGTTTGTTTGTTTGTTTGTGGTACTGGGGGTTTGAACCCAGGACCTTGCACATACTTTGTAAGTCCTCTTCCCCAGGGCTGTACCCCCCCATCCCCCTTTTTTTTTTATTTTTTATTTTTGAATCAGGGTCTTGTTAAGTTACCCAGGCTGCCTCCAGCCTCAAGCTTGCAATCCTCCTAGCTCTGCCTCGGACTCACAGGTATTCCAGGTGTACAGCACTGCACCCGGCATTCAGTTTGATCGTTTCCAAATGGCATTCAAATGAATACCATCTTTTGGTAGAATACAGTGAGTTCCTTTATGTACCATGCTCAGAACAGAAACTGTTCATTAAAGTTTAGCTGTGGTTACTATTATTCCTAGATGTAAACATGGATCCTTGTAAGTGCTTGGATCGAGGCCTTGTTGTTAGGTGCCATTGAGTCCTGTCCAACTCATAGAGACCCTCATAGGGTTTCAATGGCTGATTGTTTCGGGATTGCCTCGGGAGTGGATTGCCACATCCTTCTCCTATTTTTGCAGTGCTGGGAATCGAACTCGGGACCTCAGAGACTGCAGAGTGGTGCTCAACCAACTGAGCTAAATCCCAGCTTGGATCGAGGCCTAGAAGGGCAAACTCGAGTGGCAAAATGCTGTTATTACCTCTGTGCTGTGCTAACACCCCTTCCCCTGTTCCTCTTGCATCTCCAGGCCTGGCCCTGGTACCCGAGCTCTGGACCACCCGCTCCATGGCTACCCTGAACCAGATGCATCGCCTGGGGCCCCGGAAGCGGCCGCCTCTGCCTCCGGGGCCCACGGAGGGCCGGCCACAGCTGAAGGGCGTCGTTCTGCGCACCTTCACCCGCAAGCCCAAGAAACCCAATTCGGCCAACCGCAAGTGCTGCCGCGTGCGCCTCAGCACAGGCCGAGAGGCCGTCTGCTTCATCCCCGGGGAGGGCCACACCCTGCAGGAGCACCAGGTGGTCCTGGTGGAGGGCGGCCGCACCCAGGACCTGCCCGGAGTCAAGCTCAAAGTCGTGCGGGGCAAGTACGACTGTGGCCACGTGCAGAAGAAGAAGTGACCGGGGGTGCAGTGGGCTGGCCACCCCTGCAGGGCTAGAACCTTCTTTGGGATCCCGCAGGATCTTGGGAGCCAGCCGTTGTTACTCCAGGGGCAGCTGACCAGGGGTTCAGATCCCAGCCCCACCTCTTCCTGCAGGACCGCCTTTAGCCCACAGGAGCCTTGGGGGTGGATTGGCAAAAGGCACCTGTCTGTCACTCCCTTGTCTTCTGTGTTTAGTGTCCTCAGGAGCCTCTTCTGCTGGAACAGGACACTGTGCTGCCAGTAGCTGGAAGGGGTGTAATAAACACGAGATCACCAGGTTGTGACATGACTCTCCTTGGGCAGTGTGTGGTTGTGACTCGGCCATCCGTCCCCTGTAGGCTGCGGTATCATCTTCTAGAAAATAGTTTCATTGGAGGCAGGGTGGCTCCCTCCTGGAATCCCAGCAGCTCGGGAGACAGAGGCAGGAGGATCGAAGGTTCAAGGCCAGAGGTGCCCTGTGTAACTTAGCAAGACCCTGTCTCAAGATAAAAAGTAAAAAAGGGGCTGGCGGTGCAGCCTAGTGGTAGAGAGCTAGCAGAGCATGCATGAGGCCCTGTCTTCAACCCTTTAGTCCTCAAAGGGATAAAATAAGAAAAGAAAGAAAATAGTTCTATCAGCAGTATCTTCTCTCTGGTTTCTTGAGGATTAACTCACAAGCTCCTCTGTTTTAAGCTTTGAAGTCAAGTAAGCAACACTAAGGAGTGTCCTGCAGGTCTAGGGGGCTGGGCTTGTAAAGCCCTGCCCCCAAGCTTGGCCATTGGGGTTGGTTGTTCTTGGGTGCTGTCAAGTTGGTGTGCAACTCATAGTGACCTGACATACAAGTGAAACGCTATTGTCATGCTTCTCTGCTATTCATAGAGTTTTCAGTGGCGGATTGTTTTTTAGGAGTGGGTTGCCGGGTCCTTCTCCCAAGCCTACAGCACCTGCTGTTCCCAGGTGGTCTCTATCCAAGGACTAACCAGGCCCGACCCTGCTTAGTTTGTAGATCTGAGGCGATCGGACTCCACAGTGCTATGGCTGCAGGTAACAGACTCATATATATCTGGGTTCAGATTCTGGCTCCATCCCCTTATGACCTGACGTGGCTGCAGTGGTTCCTGCCTCTGGGCCTCAGTTTCCTCCCTTGGAAAATGGCAAGGATCATCATAGTGACCTGTGATCTCGGGTTTGGACACGTCAGTCTTAAGCTCCAAGAGTTGTCCTGACCTCATTGGGCTGTGGAGGTCAACTAGCATCCTAATCTGGTGGTCCCTGCTTCCTGCTTGTGACCTGGGCCAGGTCATTTAAAGTCTGAGCCTGGACCTGTGTGGTTTTGATAAGGGCGCCTGCCTAAGAGCCTTTGGGAAGACCCCTGAGGGCTGGCCTGGGGGTCACTCTGCCTCATAGCACATTCTAGAAGCTCACCTTCATCTCATGCAGCGCTTAGCACGCAGCCTGCTGCCGTTGCTGGGATTCTAAATGTGAGACCACAGATCTTTTAGGATCAGGGCTAGAAGTGGACAAGCGTGCTGATTATAGACAGAAGCCACACGCCACTTCATGGTTGATACCAATTTTATTGGCCAGCCATGCCCAGCTGGACGGAGCACCTCTTCCTGGCCCGCACTGCCCCTGGGGTCTGTATTCAAGAGGAAAGGAGGGGCCGGGCACGGTGGCGCACACCTGTAATCCCAGCGGCTCGGGAGGCGGAGGCGGGAGGATCACAAGTTTGAGACCAGAGGCAGTCTGCGTAATTTAGCGAGGCCCTGTCTCAAAAAAAGTAAAAATAATGGGCTGAGGTGCAGCTCAGTGGTCCAGCACTTGCAGAGCATGCAGGCACTAGGCCCTGGGTTCAACTCCCGGTACCGCAAAAAAAAAAAAAAAAAAAGAGGAAAGGTGGGCATTCACTGGGCGCCATGGTGCATGCCTGTGACCCCAACGACTTGTAAGGTGGGGCCAGGAGGATCACAAGTTCAAGGCCATAGGCAGCCTGGAAATTTAGGGAGACCCTGTCTCAAGATTAAAAAAAAAAAATGGGCTGGGAGTGCAGCCCAGTGGTAGAACACTTACAAAGGATGTGCAAGGCCCTGGGTTCAGCCCCCAAGAGAGTGTTCCCTGGCAAGGTGTGTGTAGGAGAGAACCAGGCCTCTGAAGAATTCTGCTGGGAAATAGTGTCACCCTGGCCAAAGTGGAGGTGGTGGCAGGCAGTGTGGGCGGATGTTACCTGGAGGAGGGCCAAGGACACAGCCCCACAGCTGAATCCCAGAGATGCCTCAAAACAACAGGAAGGGCCTCCGTGGAGACCCCTGTTCTCCAGGACTCACCCCAGCAGCCCCTGCTCCCTGCCAGCCATCAGCCTACCCCCAAAACGAGCTGACAGCCAGGCGTAGTGACACAGTCCTGTAATGCCAGTGACTTAGGAGGCAGAGGTAGAAGGATCTCGAGTTTGAGGTCAAAGGCAGTCTGCATACCTTAACGTGACCCTGACTCAAAGAATAAAAAACGGGCTGGGGGTGCAGCCCAGTGGTAGAGCAATAGCAAAGTATGTTCGAGGCCCTGGGTTCAACCCCAAGTACTGCAAAAAGCAAACAAAAAACCCCACATTCTGACAGGAGTCACCCCTCCCTTAGGCTGCCTCCCCTCACCCCGTTAAATCCTAGTTTAGTGTCAGTTCTGTGCCTCAGTCTACCCTCTGACAGACAGATTCGAGGAAACAATTAGCAGACACGAGAAGCAAGGAAATGCCTGAGTTTTATGACGCCCCTCACCTGGGGAACGGCAGATGCTAAAGACAGCTGCATCGGTGCTTGGTTTACGACACAGCACGAAGGCCACCATGCTGAAGCAAACAGTGAGGGGGGCTCGTGGGAGCCATACCAGACCCCCCTCTGTCCCCAGGCATCTGGTGCCTGGCTGCAGAGCCACCCTTGATTTTGACATCCAGATGGCAGTGCGTCCTGGGAGGCTAGGACAGGCGGATCCTGACCCTCACGCTGGAGTGGGTCACCAGGGTGCCATAGTGCCCCACCCAGGAACGCATGTCTCTGCCGTATTGCTCAAAAGACACGTAGCGGATGCCCCTGCCGAAGTTGGTGAAGACGTGGGAGACCTGTGGGAGAGGGAGTGGGGGAGGGAGAGCATGTGGGCTCCTCTTCCTCAGACTTCAAGCCCCGCCCCCAGTCCCCAGGAGGGAGGCAGATGTAGGAGTAAAGTGAGCAAGGACAGGCCTTGTAGACGTGACATTTGAGGAGAAATCTGAAGGAGCAAGCCATATAGGGCTCTGGAGGAAGAGTGTTCCGGACAGAGTGTATAGCCAGTGCAAAGGCCCTGAGGTGAGAACATGCCTGGCCATGAGGGGAGAAGTAGGAGATGGGGTCAGGGAGATAATGGGCAGACTGGGTGGAGCCTTGTGAGCCTCAGGAGGACTTTGGCTCCCTCTCTTCCTCCCTCCCTTCCTACCTTCCTTCTAGCCCTTCATTTCCTTTTACTGCTACACAACAGGCCTTGGGCATGTCCTCTGACGTGGTGAAGACAGGGTTACAAATGGGAGAGTTATGCGGTGACTCATCTTTAATGGAGACTTTTGGGACTTATGCCTGTGTGTTTGAGGTAATGGGAAGAGGGCAAAAGCCAAAGCAACAGGCCACCTAAAGGGTGACTCTGATATCTGAAGCGGGATGACTAAGACACCATAGGCTTGGGGGCCATCCTGGGCTTCGATCAGGCCCTAAACTCCTTAAGTGTGATGTCAGGCCAGCCACTTACTCTCCCTCTGCCTCTGTTTCCTCAACTCCAGTGTGGAGACAGGGCAAGGCCTGTGGGTAACCAATGCATTCCAGCATCTTTACCAATGTCCTGCACATAGTAGGTGTGCACAACAATAAATGTTGCCCAGCTATGCTGTAAACCTCTTGGAACAGGGCCTGGGATGTAATGTAATCAGGGCCCCATAATTGTAGCTTCTTGTTAAGCGCCCCATTCATAGCGATAGAATGAAACACTCCGCACTGTGCCTTGCCCAGCACGGTCAGTGCTTCTCTGCTATTCATGGGGTTTTCCATGGCTGATTGTTTGCAGATTGTCTTGGGAGTGGGCTGCCAGGTCGTTCTCCCATTTTTTGCGGTGCTGGGGATCGAACCCAGGGCCTCAGAGCCCACAGATTCAGTGCTAATGGAACCTAGGAACAGAGACCCAGCAGGGTAACAGATGGGGCGCATGCACCTTGGAGGTGAGCGGGAAGGGGATGGTGACCCACCTGCCGGCAGCTCCTTTCCGTCCACTGAAGGACTGGGTTGGGTGATGCCGAGAACTTGACCACCTCGTTTTCGTACACATCCAGGAGGCGGACCCGGAGCCGGTATATGCAGCCGCAGTTCTCTCGGGCGCCCCACCTACCAGGTGGCAGTAAGACTCGATGTCCCTGCCACCCAGCCAGCTCTGTTTGGGAGGACGGAGGCTGAGGGATCCTACCCCGCTGCACCACATTCGGTGGGGGCTGGGCACCTCTGACGGGGGGGGGGGGGGAAGGAGGGAAACCTGGACAGGGTGGAGCCAGAGCCCAGGAAGCACTGGATGGCTAGATAAGGGGGTGGAGCGATGGTGCTCAGGGGAGGAGCCACACCACGGGGAAGAGCCAAACCCAAGGGAGCTCCTGGTGATAGGGAGAAGGACCCAGAGCCAGGGGAAGAGTCTGGGTGCTTATGGAACTGGAAGGAACTGGAAGGCTCTGGAAGGAGGGAGTTGGTCAAGTTCATTGCCGGCTCTGACGCCAGCCAGTGCCTCAGCCCCATTGCCCCCCCTCCGAGGGTCAGTACTTAGGGTATAGCGCTCCCCAGCCTTCAGAAGCCACGGGCACCCACATGCCTTTAGGGTCAGCGCTAAGTGGGATGCCAGGGACATGGAGCCAGTCTGTGGGCCTACTGGGAAGAAGGGGGGAGGGGCGTGGGGCGGGGCTTTGGTCTCACCAAGCTCCGCCTTCCCCAGCTCTGCAGCTGTGAGCGCCTCAGCACCGATGGTGCCCAGTACCCGCCCCAGCCCGTGGAGCTGAGGGAGGCTGGAGCTACCACCACCACTGCTGTCACTGCCCCCCTTCACTCACCAGTCGGCCACGCAGATCTCAATCTGGGCGCTGTCCAGGAGCTCCTGCCACACGCCCTCCATCACCAGGTCCACGAGCTGCCTCTTGAAGCACCATCTGGGAGAAGAGATGAAAGGGCTGGGGCACATCGTCCTGGCATTCGAGTCACAGTCAGAAACCTCCTCTTCCAAGAAGCCACCCCTGATCACCCTGCCGAAAGTAGCCTCTCAGGGTTTGCTCCTCAGAACAGAAAAATATATCATGGGTTATGCATCTCCTCTTGGCCTCTCCAGTCCACCCCCTACCCCGTCCTCCACCCTGCTCTGGCTCCAGGAGGGTGTCCTCCATGCTGTCCTGCCCCTAATGTTTGTGGGAACCAGAACATGAGTACAGATAGAAGTCACACACTAGACATCCGAGCAGGGAGTTCTGGGGTCTCCTAAAGTGTGGGGTCCCAAGACCTAAGGTTGCATGGCCTATATGGCCAGCCTTTCCTTACTCTCTGCTTCCTGGTGGACTGGCCAGTGGGAAGCTCCAGAGGGAATGGGAGGGAGGAAAGAAAGTAACATCCGGGCATTAATCTTCCTGGGTCTCTCCCAAGGGACTGCTATATCCCTCAAAGACAGGGCACAGCCTGTGGCGCCCTCTCCTCACAGCCTTTCCCGCCATGGTGCTTCAGTAGGCGCTTCCCCTCCCTTCATAGGAGGGAATGCGCTCTGAAAAGAGAAGTAATGTGGTGGTGGGGAAAGAACAGAGAAACTGATCAGCAGAGCCGGACTGTGTGAGGGACAGGCCTACCTACGCAGGGGGGCTTCATAAATGGCAGCTCCACCACCATCCCCTGGGGATTGGATAGATTCTTTTTTTTTTTTTTTTTCCGGTACAGGAGGTTGAACCCAGGGCTTTGCGCCTGTATGCTTTGCAAGTGCTAGACCACTGAGCTGTGCCCCCAGCCCATTTTTTGTTTACTTTTTTTAGACAGGGTCTCTCCAAATTACGCAGGCTTCCTCTGGTCTTGAACTTGCGATCCTCCTGCCTCCACCTTCCAAGCCGCTGGGATTACAGGCGTGGGCCACCTCGCCCGGCTGGATAGATTCTTTAGTAGCTAGTGCTGGGAAAACTGCTTTAGTCCACAGGGACAGGGAGCAGGGCCTCACATAACAGCGCTTCAAAGGCTGATTAAAGACCCAAATGTGAAGGATCAAAAATGAGATTACTAGAAAAGAGTATATAAGAGACTGTTGTTAGGATCTACAGGTGGGAAAGGAGTTTTTAAAGCAAAGTGGCAAGAATACAATTTTGGTGGGTGGGTATGGTGCTGGGGATGGACCCCAGGGCCTCCTGCATGCCAGGCTCTACCACTGAGCTATCCTCCTAGCCCAAGAACACAAATTCAAAAGCAGATAGATCGGATCACATGAAAATAAAAGATTTCCACCCAACGAAGAACACCACACACATAGTTAATACAGATGGCAGAGTGGGAGAAGATTTCTTCAATTCCCAGGATGGACAAGGGCCACCTAGACTATACATGGAATTCTTGTATATCAACAAGAAAAAGACTTCGATCCTAATGGAATATGAACAGGAAATTTAGAAAAGAGGGAGTTCAAAAAGCTGACAAGCATATGAAGAGATGCTTAATGATTAGAAGACAGAAAATGCACATTAATACACCAATGAGATATCACTCCTCCCCCCTATATAATTGCAACTACTAGAAAGCTGGATAACGCCGCCAGAAAATAGTTGCCCATGTGGGGAGGGGACAAGGAGAATAGTAGAGGGTATGAGTATAAAAGAGAAATAATAAATCAAAATAAGAAGATCTGGAGCCAGATTATGTGGGTTGAAATTCTGACCCCACTATTTACTACATAAATTATTCTCTGTGCTTCGATTTCCTGTTATAAAGTAGGGACAAGAATAGCACCTCTGTCATAGGTTGTTGACAGACTTAAAAGGGTTATAGTGCTGGGGACAGAGTGCTTATCTAGCATGTGTGAGACCCAGAGTTTGATTGCTAGAACTACAAATAGAGCCAGGCATGGTGGTGCACACCTGTAATCCCAGCCCATGGGAGGCAGAGGCAGGAGGATGGTGGGTTCAAGGCCAGCCTGGGCTACAAAGCGAGATCCTGTCTCAATAAAACAAAAGGGATATATGTAAAGTGTCTAGGACTTATCTTGTTATTATTTCACTGCTTGTGTTTAATTTCTGCCCTCACTCTACATCTAAAATGCAAATAGAAAAAGCAAGCTGCCAATCTTTCTGATTTTCCTTGTATGTGGAGGCTATGCCTACAGCCATACCACTGTGGCTTCGGATCCCATCAGATCTTGGAAGCTAAGCAGGGTCGGGTCTGGTTAGTACTTGGATGGGAGACCGCATGGTAACACCAGGTGCTGTAGACTTGGGAGAAGGACCTGGCAGCCTACTTTCAAAAACCAATCCGAAATTGAAAACCCTATGAATAGCAGCAAGACATTGACAATAGGGCCAGGCATGGCATAGTGTTGGGTAGTATTTTGTCTGTTGTACATAGGGTCAGTAAGAGTCGGATCTGATTCCATGGCACTTAACAACAGCAGCAGCAGCCTAGAATATAACACAGTGCCTAGAACCTGGGTACCTGGAAGACTCTTAACAAATATTTGTTGAATAAAGGAATGAGGGGAAAGAGGGAAGGAGAGGATGAAGGCAGGTGACTGACGGCATGAGAACAGTGGAGGTGGAGCTTCCTCTTCAGGCCCTTCCCCCAGGTCTCAGGGGCCACTCACTCGAAGGAAGTCACGAAGCAGGTTTGGGAAGGAGCCCCTGGCACCAGCGTCAGGTTCTTTTCCACCGCCCAACCATTTCCGCCATGTTCCACCTCCCAGCCTCGGAAGCCTTCTGTGAGAACACACAGAGTGGGAAATGAGGCACTTGCCACCTAACTCGCCCCCCCCCCCACCCCCCCCCCGCCACTCTCCGACACCGCCCCCCCCGCCCTCCCCCTCCCTGCTTCTCCCACTCTGACCCTGTTTTTGTTGTTGTTTTTTGGTGCTGCTGAGTCGAGTCTGACTCATAGCGACCCTCTGTACAGCAGATCGAAACACTTCCCGATTCTGTGCCAGGCACACAATCTTATTTATGTTTAAGCCCTTTGTTGCAAACACTGTGTCCATCCATCTGGTGGAGGGTTTTCATCCTGTATGCCTGGTCTGCCAACCGCACCACTCAGCCCGCCCATCCCCTCAGCTCCTCCCCAGCCCCATCAGCTCCTTCTCCCTCGGTCCCACCTCTGCTTTGCCTCACTTCTGCTTCTGAATTAATTAATGCCACCCCGGGGGGCCTAGGTCCCCAGCCCGCCCAACACCTAACCCAGTTTCCCGCCCTCTGTTCAATAGTTTTCTTATACAAGCTCCGCCTCCACCGGCGCCCAATCGACTTCACCCCAGCCCCTGGCTCCTCCCCCAAGACACGCCCACAGTCTACTCACAGCTTCTGCTCTTAGCCCCGCCCCCTCGATCCTCCAGCTCTCTCGGCCATTGGTTACATCTGTCTCGGCCCCGCCCCCTGGCTCCTCCAGCTGTCGCGCATTGGTTACGTCTCTCAGGCCCTGCCCACACACCGCCTTGTCCTTGCCCACCCTCCTCCCTCAGCCCCGCCCCTCCCCGCCCCCTTGGCCTTCGTCCCCGCCCCCGACACCCACTCTCTCCGCAGGAATTGAAGATCAGGTTGCGGCCCAGCGGCGCCCGCAGGCAGTAACGCGCCAGGGCGCAGAACGGGAACTCGGCTTCGTCCTCGCCGCCGGGCGGGCAGCGCTGGGCTAAGGCGTAGAGCGCTCGGCCCTGCGCGCTGCGGTCGCGGGCCAGCTGCATCAGCCA